>SDVV010028033.1:0-12018 GCA_016164225.1 Gammarus roeselii | reverse complement strand
TAGCTCCCCAATGATCGAATAGCTCCCCGATGATCGAATAGCTCCCCAATGATCGATTAGCTCCCCAATGATCGAATAGCTCCCCAATGATCGATTAGCTCCCCAATGATCGATAAGCTCCCCAATGATCGAATAGCTCCCCGATGATCAAATAGCTCCCCAATGATCGAATAGCTCCCCAATGATCGAATAGCTCCCCAATGATCGAATAGCTCCCCAATGATCGAATAGCTCCCTGATGATCGAATAGCTCCCTGATGATCGAATAGCTCCCCAGTGATCGAATAGCTCCCCAATGATCGAATAGCTCCCCAATGATCGAATATCTCCCCAATGATCGAATAGCTCCCCAATGATCGAATAGCTCCCCAATGATCGAATATCTCCCCAATGATCGAATATCTCCCCAATGATCGAATAGCTCCCCAATCATCAAATCGCTCCCCAATGATCATTGAAGAAGCTTTTCAATGATGAATAGCTTCCTAATGATCAAATAGCTCCCCAAGCAGGTCGCACTCTCCAATTCAAGGAACTGATTCGAGTCATTTGCCGACGAATCTGACGCGGCGTGTCCTATTCATTATAACCCTCCACCCCCCTCCCCCCCGTCCAACCGGTTCAGGACTCAGAGTAATAAGGACAATGAAGTCAGTTGAAGTACTGAAAATGAGCTGATAAGAAAAAATAGTCAGGAATACCTAATGAGATCCAATCCTTGTGGTAGCAGATAAGCAAGCGATGAAGCTCCGTCATTGCTCCATCCGCACTCAGCTTTGCGAGCCATCCAACAACATAATTCCAATTTGAAAACAAAATTGTTAATAAGTTTTGGCCCTGACGTCTTAATTCAATAGCCGTTGATAAACATGTTCTTCGAATTAACAAGTGGCATTCCCTAACAACAACAGTCTGCTGCATCTGTCCATGAATGAAACGTTTGTTCGAGGAAACACTCTCTTATGTTGTTCTTGCTGGTCAATGCTACAAAAAAGGAACATTTTCAATTGCTGTCGGACTTATGTCGGTACAGCTGCTGTCAAAACAAATTTCATAATTAATTTTAAGTCGACACACAGGATTATTTTTTCCGCGGACACATCTGCCTACTGCTTCAACGGACACAACTGCTTATTGTTTCCATGGATACACATACTTATTCATTCCATATACCAATCTGCTTATTATTTTAACAGACACACCTGCTTTTGATTCCATGACACTCCTGCTCTGTGTATCCAAGGACACACCTGCTTATTGTTTACACGGCAGTCCTGCTTATTTTATTCATGGTCACCCGTGCTTATTGTTTCCATGAACACACCTGCTTATTATTTTCATATGCACACCTGCTTATTGTTTCAACGAACACATCTGCTTATTATTTCCACGGACACACCTGCTTATTGTTTCAACGGACACCCCTGCTTATTGTTTCTACGGACACATCTGCTGGTTGTTTCCACGGACACATCTGCCTATTGTTTCCATGGACACCCATGCTCATTGTTTCCACGGACACACATGCTGATTGTTTCAACGAACACCCCTGCTTATTGTTCCTACGGACACATCTGCTGGTTGTTTCCACGGACACATCTGCCTATTGTTTCCATGGACACCCATGCTCATTTTTTCCTCTGACACACATGCTTATTGTTTCCACGGACACATCTGCCTAATGATTCCATGGCAATATCTGCTTATTCCATTAGTATGATGAAAACCAGTCAGATCACATCAAAGTACTGGTCCGTAAAGCGGCAAACAGCCTCATGACTCAAGCTATGAGTTTCTCACATGAAATTTTCATAGCAATTTACTCTGGTCCTGCGCTCGCTGCCTCGTCATTGTTAAGGCGATGGAGAAAATTATTTAGGTTGTTAATAACGTTTTTATTAGTGTTATTATCATTGTTTTCATGAAGGCATCTGCTTATTGTTTATTGTTTCCACAGACACATCTGCTTATTGTTTCCAAACACACTTTCTGCTCAATGTGTTCGAATAATACTCCCTCTCATTGTTTTCACACAAACATTGTTTCCACTCAATAAAAAGGCTCAATAATTTCACAAAACACAAATAATAAAACATCTCCTCAGTGTTTTTACACAAAACCACCTGCCAACTGATTTTTCTTAACACACCTGCTCATCGTTTCAACACAAA
The DNA here is from genome assembly GCA_016164225.1 of Gammarus roeselii. NCBI lineage: Eukaryota > Metazoa > Arthropoda > Malacostraca > Amphipoda > Gammaridae > Gammarus > Gammarus roeselii. Next base: position 9,847 of record SDVV010028033.1, on the reverse strand, counting down.
ACATGTTTATTGTTTTCATACAATCACATTTGCTCGTTGTTTTCCCACAAACATACCTACCTCAATTATCCTACCATCACGTCTGATCCATCAACTTCCCTGAGTAAGTGCCTGTGGATAACTCCATGACTTGGAAAAAAATGAAATGGAGAAAAAAAATGGAAAAAAGTGGAAATGGGAATGGAAAAAAAAATGTACCTCCAGAGACCTCCATCCGGCAGATTGTGGTAACCAATGGTGTATGCTGATGGTAGTACTAATACTCTAGATCTAATTTGATGGGTTGATATCATCTGCAAAGGCTTCACTAAGGAACCAACTGTATTGGAGAAAACTGACCATCCATCCACATAAGTGTAGGATTAGTTCACTTTCTTCACTACAAGATTGTTGATGTTTGTAGTTGTTGCGTCTTGTTAGGTTAATGAAAATGGGAGTTGCACGTTTTTTTATACGCGTAAGGAAGTCGTTCTTATGTGTCTGTTTTATGTAGTTTAGGTGTTGGTAGGAGATTTAAATGCTCATTTCGTATTATGAGAGGAGCATTTATAAGGTTTCTTATCTTCTTTATAGTTCATTATTATATGGATAGATTTTCAATTGGATAATTTCAGTTTTTTTTTTATAGCAATAGAAATTATCGGTCGGTTTAGAATTTGACTGTGGATTTGATGATGATGAGATTGACTCTGCAGGAATACGGTCATCCAGTGCAGGGAATCAGTGTAGGATTACTTCAGAATATTTCTAATAAGGTTGCTGATGTATTTTTGGTTTCACATCTTGTTAAGTTATTTACGTTGAATATTGTCTAGGTTTTGTATGTTTCAAAAGGGATGTGGTTGCTGGTAACATATCTAATTAGGTTACCAGTTATAATATTGAAATAATTATTGAAAGCAATTGAAATCTTTTGTTGATCAGTGATGCTCTCTTCATCAATTCAATCCTAATTACTCGGATTATTTTAAACAGGAAGGTTAATTATGATTTTCTAGGCTTTTTGGTATTTCCATGAGTGGTCTCAATCAGATTTTTAATGTGATTTTTACCGGCAATAATAGTCAGCTTCGTGAACGCATTTCTGTAACGTTTAGATTTAGATTTATGCGTGACGGGCTGCCGTTTAACTCGTCAGTGGTCTGCCTTTTTTTAGACGAGTAAACCCGGTGTCCTCCGCGGATTCTTAGCTTGTGTTAAGGCATCATTTAAATGTATGGGGGAATATTGAATCGTCGACGTCACAAGGTCTCAGATCTTACCTAATATTTTGAATGTTACGGTCGCTATAAATACGATAGATAATTACAATCGGATTACGGTTTCCGTGAGAATTCGGCTCCTGAATAAAAACAAGGCACTGGTCATAGACATCTGAAACGATCACAGCTGCACACGTAAAGCACTTACCTTCGTTGGTATATTTGTTATCTATTAGAGTTGCATATCCAGCAGCTGCACACACTGGTTCAGTATTTGATGGGTGCGAAGGATGCTGGTAGGAATATCACACTAGACAGCAACTGAGTTCGATCAATGATATTCAAGCAGATTCACGTTGGAACCGTCCAAAATACACACTTTATTATGAGCTACATCAATGCTAATGAAAACTTTATTCAACTCCAAAGAAAAATGTTCTGTCGATATTTCGGAAGCTCGACAAAAAGAGTATCAAATCTTGTCCTTATGTAAGAGAGTTCAGGTTCAGGCCCAACAGTCAGCTTTGTTCATAAATAAACAAACACTTCACTTGTTGCTCATTTTATTTTTTGGGAATCAATTGTGACCCGGTAAATTATATAAGAGCAATTATAACAACTATATGAAACCTTGAAAAAATATTTAAATGTACTCAAGTCAGATTCTACTGAATTGAGAAAATCTATCAATGGAGGAGATCCCGGATGAATTTCAAACGCCTTGGAATGGACTAGCAAGCAAAGAAGCCTCCCAGATGCCACTCCTTGTGAGTGATTGGCTACTTCTAGCGTAGTTTGTTTGCATGTCTTTCCACTGATAACGACGAACTCTCTCAACCCATTCGGTTATTGTCAACGAAGGTCGCCAATTAGTTGAAATGTATTTCTCATATAAACATGCGACTAAAATTATTTCATTTGGGTCATTTCGTTTTAATTTATTGCATTATTTTAGGTTGGCAAAATAACTGACGTTTGATGAACTGATTTTATTTCACTCCTCTTCAAGACTGGGAATAAATCTTGCCCATCTCGCACTCTACCATCCAGTATCAACCTTCCATTATTCAGTAGAGCCCTTTACCGAATAAAACACAGACTTGTGGGTAAATAAGAGAGCTCCTTTACCTTATAACGGGTAGACTGATGGCACTTCGAAACAACCTTTCAACTTATTCAATGTAAACATAGGTCGAATCAGTGTAGCCTGGTTCTTCCAAAGATTTCGATGCGATGGCACAATCTTTTTCTCTTCAAATTACACTGTATCGTCGGCAACTTTGGTTGGTAAAGAACACAGCAGTTAAAGATGATGCCAATGTTGCTTGAGTCCAGCAGGGATTTTTTCTCGATCCGCATTTGTTCCTGATGTATGTACCTGATTATTATGAGTAAGGACATCGATGACTATAAGTATATTCATCTCGTCGATGTTCAGATTTAATCTGCGTATCTTTCACTACAAATGAATTTTAAACTTTCAAAAAATCAATCATTGACGATAATGTAAAAATCGTCTCCTAATGATTTATAATCCCTTTATTTGATTTAATCAACAAACAAGCATCCGGTCAGTCGAGACACGCTCTTCAATGCATTGCATTCTGCTTGCTCTTTGTTACTTTGAAATATCACGTACCGTCATCTTCACAGCTTCATGTTTACTGTCAAGTTCACAGCTTCATGTTTACTTTCATGTTCACAGCTTCATGTTTCCTGTCAGGTTCACAGCGTTATGGTTAAATTCATATTCACAGCTTCATTTTCACTTACATGTTTACATCTTCAGTTTATTTTCATGTTAAAAGCTGCATGTATACTTTTTTGTTCACAGTTTCATGTTTATTTTCATTTTCACACCTCCATGTTCAATTTCATGTTCACAGCTTCATCTTTGCTTCTATGTTCAGATCTTCATGTTTAATTTCATGTTCACAGCTTCATCATTACATACGTGTTTAGATAATTACCTTTACACACATGTTCACAGCTTCATGTTAATGCACTCTCATGTTCACGGCTTCGTGTTTACTTCCATGTTCACAGCTTCATGTTCACATGCATGTTCAGATCTTCATCTTTACTTCCATGTTCATAGCTTCATGTTTACTTTCCTAATGCATCATAGCCTAATCCAATTATATGTTTCTCACCACCTTCTTATTACGCTTTCTTCCTAGCATGTCGCATTTTTCTTCGCTAATTTATTCCATTCACCTTCGTTTATTGTGTACTGCTAGCTTCGTTTGTCTCTCGCATCCGAGATTTCTCTTCAGACAGACTGGCTTCACCTTTTCTCCATCGCTTCCATCTCATTAGCATGTTTTCTTTATAATTAATTAGTGTCGCCTCTCAACAGTTCGAGTTCCTTAACGTCAATCTGAATGTTTTTCAAGGTAAATTGCTTGCTGCATGCGAAAGTTTTCTGTAGTAGTGCCTTTGTACATAATATTGGCAAGGGGGATTAAGCTGAATCTTTTATTATGGAATAAATGAATAACAAGAACAGTGCTTCGTCACGCCATCCATGATATAAAGTTACTAGTCGAACAACATAACTCTACCGTAGTGCTTCCGGGGCGCAACTTTGTGCTCATGAAAAATCAGTGTATATTTTCAGGATTGTCCAGCACAAAAAGACGACTTTAAATTCTATCAATCGACACCCGTTCAACGTGATCCATTGCACAGTTCAATGATAACGAAGGCATGTTTCTATGAACAATATCCCTTGACCATCCCGACATGCTTCGCAAATTCAACCAGAATACCTCAGTAGTCGTTTCATCGTTTACTCGCTGATGATCGCTGATGATGATCGCTGATGATCTTTGTGAGTTGGCTATCATCGTCTGTTGATCGGCAGTCTCCTTAATGAGAATATGTTCATGAATTAGTTCAGACAGTCTATTAATTGATCGTCAGAGTCTTTCGAATGTGTACATAAACTAGAATTTGCCCAGAATGTCGACTATAATCGTTTGTTGATCTGCAAGTCTCCATAATGGGAATCACATCAAGAAATAACTCTGCAAATCGGTTATCATCGTTTATTGATTGGCAAAGTCTCCCTAATGAGAATATGATATGAGGTTTGGGAACTAGCCGCATCTTCGACGAAGACGACTCATAAATGGAGGAAATATGCAGTCGTTTGGAAGCGGCGCACCAGGGCAGTAAAGACACTGATAAGCGACCAAACGACGACCGGGGAGTGGAAAGGAAGAGTTTGGGGAAGTGATGAGTGGAAGAGGGAGTTTGGGGAGGGATGAGTGGGAGAGGGAGCTTGGGGAGTTATGAGACAGTGCATTAGACTCAGAGAGAAGATCTATAAATAAAATGAATAAAGAGGCAATGCAGAATAGGGTAAAGACGTCTAAGTCGAGAAACTGTAGGTTGGAATGGGCATTGGAGTTGAGAAACTTTTATCCAAACCATCGAAATGAAGTATTAACCGCACTGTCTCAACATAGTTTGTCTATACAATGAACATTCAACACAGTTTTGATTCGTTTTAGCCTCATTGAATTCTATTTATGGAACATCTCACGTCAAGCCTTCATGATAGACATCTGAACTCTAAAAAGAATTCGCAAATCAAGCCTCCTGCTTAAGCACCCCCCCCCCCCCACACTGAAATCTTGATTCCGAGTCCAAGAGCCCAGCCTTAATTCTCCGTCTCCAATCCTAGTCTCAGAACCAATCCTCCGAGCGACGCCAATATTATAAGGATTGCGTCCTGCACTATTTCCTCCTAAGGCAATTTGCCGCGTGGCTGACCAGTGGGCCGGGGCTTCTCGTCTTCATCTCAGCCGCCCTTCCAGACTCGTTAAAGTGATGCGGCAAATACAACTAACCAGTTCTGGCCCACAACAGGTTATAGTATGGTTGAATGTTAAATTAGGTCGAGGCGACTTTATCCGAAAGAGGACGAATTGGAGCCGATGTTCAACGTCCTCCCTCCTCAGGACTTCGGGAACGGCAAATACTTCCAGTCGACTGAGCAGGCGACAGAGTAGCAAGAAATTAAAGAACGTGCTGGCTGGAGGGAAGCTTGCATCAACTCAATCTATAGGAATCATATGAAAGGATGATATGATAATGACGTAGGACGGGTGGCTGGAGGGAAGCTTGCATCAACTTAATCTATAGGAATCATATGAAAGGATGATATGATAATGACGTAGGACGGGTGGCTGGAGGGAAGCTTGCATCAACTCAATCTATAGGAATCATATGAAAGGATGATATGATAATGACGTAGGACGGGTGGCTGGAGGGAAGCTTGCATCAACTCAATCTATAGGAATCATATGAAAGGATGATATGATAATGACGTAGGACGGGTGGCTGGAGGGGAGCTTGCATCAACTCAATCTATGGGAATCATATGAAAGGATGATATGATAATGGCGTAGGACGGGTGGCTGGAGGGAAGCTTGCATCAACTCAATCTATAGGAAACATATGAAAGGATGATATGATAATGACGTATATATAGGACGGGTGGCTGGAGGGAAGCTTGCATCAACTCGATCTACAGGAATCATATAAAAGAATGATATGCTGATGACGTAGGACGGGTGGCTGGAGGGAAGCTTGCATACACTCAATCTATAGGAATCATATGAAAGGATGATATGATAATGACGTAGGACGGGTGGCTGGAGGAAAGCTTGCATCAACTCAATCTATATGAATCATATGAAAGGATGATATGATAATAACGTAGGACGGGTGGCTGGAGGGAAGCTTGCATCAACTCAATCTATAGGAATCATATGAAAGGATGATATGATAATGACGTAGGACGGGTGGCTGGAGGGAAGCTTGCATCAACTCAATCTATAGGAATCATATGAAAGTATGATATGATAATGACGTAGAACGGGTGACTGGAGTGAAGCTTGCATCAACTCAATCTAAAATAATCATATGAAAGGATGATATGATAATGACGTAGGATGGGTATTGATGGATTTCAACTTCTTTAAAAGTTGAGAAATACAATAACTAACGCCTGAAGCTCGTTTGGCTGCTCATGTAATATTAAAGGGTGTCAAAATAGGTTGCCATCAAAATGTTGCAGCCACTCAATCAACAAACTTTCAGTTTAATAACACTCTGAAAACGGAAATGTTTTGTCCAATTCTCCTCAATAAGATAACTGTTCTGCCACCAGAGTTGATTCAAATACGTGCAAATGCTGATATGGATAGATTAGATGAGCTCCATGGGTGTATATACAATGATGTTCTGGTGTCTGCGAGAGAAACGTTCGGGATAAAAACGCCGCGCTGAATGCACCGGGTCACAGGATGCACTAGACATGTTGGTGTCTTGCATGACGCAAAGGTAGCGGCTTACGTGCAGTAGCGAAATGCTGGGAAACCGTGAAATGGTCCCCTGCATAGGGAAAAAATAGAACGAATATCGCCTGCAAATACGCACTTTGCTTTTGTAAGAAACACGAGGACGAATTGCGTGCAACCAGTTTGTGTGAGAAAATTAATAATGGGCGGATGATCGATTTCTGGAAAGAAATTAAAAATCTGAAACCGAAAGACAGCTCTGTTTCACAATGTGTCAAGGGTAATGCAGGGGAGGAAAATATTGCTGAGATGTGGCGCAACCACTTTGATGGAATAATGATCATTGTTAGCAACGATGCTGACTCGAATATTGTTAATGAGGCGCTTAATCAGGAAAACAATTATAATTATGATGAAGTCAATATGTGTAAGCTCAGATCAGTGGTTAAGAGATGAAAAAAATGGAAAAGCTGTGGGGAAGGATGGTATACCAGCAGAAGTATTTAAATATGGTATTGTTCAATTTCTGCATGTCATGTCTATTTTCTTCACTAGCTGTCTAAAGTCTAACTCCCTACCGAAGCTAATTATGGATGTAGTTGTAAAACCTATTCTTAAAAGCAGAGATAAAATGCGCGACTGATGTAGGCCATTACGGACCAATAGCAATTGCTACTGCCGCATCGAAGATACTAGAGATTGTGAATCAGAACAGACTTGGCGAATGCCTTCAAACAAAATCAAACCAATTTGGCTTTAAGCCTCAACATGGAACGGAAATGTCTATTTTTACCCTAAAACAAACTATTGATTTCTTTGTCAGTAGAGGCTCGCCAGTGTATCTGTGTTTTCTAGACGCCAAGAAACCTTTGACCGCGTTAATCATTGAGCACTGATCAAGATACTAATTGAAAGAGGGGCGCATGTGCACCTCGTTAAACTACTAAAATACCGGTACGAACAACAACAATGTGCGGTACGGTGGGGGAACTCAATATCAAATCCGTTCCGAACAACCAATGGAATTAGGCAGGGAGGCCTTCTTTTGTCCCTTTTGTTCAGTGTGTAAGTAGATAGCTTACACGAGCGTCTAGCTCTTAGCCGTGTTGGGTGTCATATTGACGACTGCTGTATTAACGCAATTAGCTTTGCCGATGATATGGTCCTACTGGCCTCATGTGGATGCTCTTCAAATTATGTTGAGCATATGCATGGCGGAGACCGTCACACTAGACAATGATTACAAAACTAGCAAGTCTGTTTGTGTGTTAGTGAAACCGCGCACCATGCCAAGGTTCCGGTTTCGAACGAATAATGTGTTAAATGGTGCTCAGTTGGGTTATACTTAGGTCACAAACGACCGGTGTGACAATGCTGATATTTCTAAGCAACTCCGGAAATTAAATGCGGTTGGCAATCAGTTTATAAGGAAATTCAACTTCTGCACGACAGATGTAAAAATACAGCTCTTTAAAACCGACTGCTACCCTATCTACTGTAACTCATTGTGGTGTAAATTGACGAGAGTCACTATCAGTGAACTGATAGTAGCATACAATGACATTTTCCGGAGGTTGGTTGGTGTACCTAGAAGAACGAGTGCTAGCTTTGTATTTGCTACATATGATGTTGACTGTCTTAAGGTACGAGCTAGAAAAAGTGCCTAAAGCCTCCAGGAGCGTATTATAAAATCTAATAATCCCCTCCTGAAGGCCTTATGTAATAGTGAGGGATACGAACCATCTCCAATAATAGAGATGTGAGACAGAATCCTGCTGGTGCAGAAAGATCCCGATATTAAGAGAAATAATGTTTGACATCTATCTGCCTTTCCATGTTGTGGGCCCATTGTACGTATGTGAATGCCAGACTCTGAGACGTCCCTGATAAGGTGACTGACAGGTGGCTATGTCCTTTCCTTCTCAAAAAGTGAGCTTTAGTATATACATGGTCATGTGGGAAAGGGACATACAAATGTATCCAGTCGCGCTTGTCGCCAACTCAACTAGGGGATCTAAGTCGAGAACCTCAGCCCTACTTTGTCTTGTCTCCATGTATGTTCTTTTGTTGCGTAATTTGAATGTATTGGTAGGAATGCTGCCAAACTTTTTTCTGTTTAATCATTATTGTACCATCGAGTGCTTCAATAAATTCTATTATTATTATTATTATTATTTGAACAAATGTTTTGAAATCGTACACCAACTACGAAGGCCAGAAGACGCAAAGATAATCTCGGTCGATATAGTCCAATACAAAATAAGAATGGTGATGGATGGGACGATCAAAGGGAGATCCCCCTACTGTCAATTCACCTCATTGTCTTCCATCATACCCTCTCCTTTACCCCTCCTGGGGCCTTCATTGGTAGTAAGCTGGGCGGCTGACGGCTCCATCCTATCAGACGTGGCCCTGAGGTAGTCAGGGGCGGGGGCGCACACTCAGTGAATTGATGGCAGAGCAAATCCTGAGTGATGACAGGAGCACATCTGAAGTGATGGCAGGGGCATATGTGGAGTGATGACAGGAGCACATCTGGATTGATGACAGGGGCATATGTGGAGTGATGACATGAGCACATCTGGATTGATGACAGGGGCATATGTGGAGTGATGACATGAGCACATCTGGATTGATGACAGGGGCAAATGTGGAGTGATGACATGAGCCCATCTGGATTGATGACAGGGGCATATGTGGAGTGATGACAGGAGCACATCTGGATTGATGACAGGGCCATTTGTGGAGTGATGACATGAGCACATCTGGATTGATGAAAGGGGCATATGTGGAGTGATGACAGGAGCACATCTGGATTGATGACAGGGATATATGTGGAGTGATGACAGGAGCACATCTTGATTGATGACAGGAGCATATGTGGAGTGATGACATGAGCACATCTGGATTGATGACAGGTACATATGTGAAGTGATGACATGAGCACATCTGGATTGATGACAGGGGTATATGTGGAGTGATGACAGGAGCACATCTGGATTGATGACAGGGGCATATGTGGAGTGATGACATGAGCACATCTGAAGTGATGGCAGGGGCATATGTGGAGTGATGACAGGAGCACATCTGGATTGATGGCAGGGGCATATGTGGAGTGATGACATGAGCACATCTAGATTGATGGCAGGAGCACATGTGGAGTGATGACATGAGCGCATCTGGATTGATGACAGGGGCATATGTGGAGTGATGACATGAGCACATCTGGATTGATGACAGGGGCATATGTGGAGTGATGACATGAGCATATCTGGATTGATGACCGGGGCATATGTGGAGTGATGACATGAGCACATCTGGATTGATGACAGG
>SDVV010028032.1:0-12018 GCA_016164225.1 Gammarus roeselii | reverse complement strand
ACTCTACTACAGTGACAACTGTTGCTTAAGCGTCAACTCGAAGACACGCTGCACGTCTTCTAATTATTGTTCGCTGCAGTAGAAGCAGAACCGATGAACAAATGTCAACAAAATGAGTGTGTGAATATGCTTTTAACTTGCATAATATGATCTCAACTTGAGTAATATACTCGTAACTTGATTAATATGCTCTTAACTTGATTAATATGCTCTTCACTTGATTAATACGTTCCTAATTTGAATAATATGATGTTGACTCGATTAATATGCTCTTAACTTGATTATTATACTCTCAACTGGGTGAATATGCTTTTAACTTGATAATAACGCTCATAACTTGATTAATATGCTCATAACTTGATGAATATGCTCCTAACTAGATTAATTTGCTCTTAACTGGATTAATATGCTCTTAACTTGATTTATTTGCTCCTAACTTGATTAATATGCTCATAACATGATTAAATGTTTTTAACTTGATTTGTATGCTCTTAAATTGATTAATATGCTCATAACTTGATTAATATGCTCTTAACTTGATAAATATGTTCTTACCGTGATTGATATGCTGTTAACTTGATTATTATGTTCCTAACTTGATTAATATATTTTTAAATTGATTAATATACTCTTAATTTGATTAATATGTCCTTAACTTGATTAATATGCTCCTAACTAGATTAATATGCTCTTGACTTGATTAATATGCTCTTAACTTGATTAATATGCTCCTAACTTGAATAATATGCTCTTAACTGGATTAACATGCTCATAACTGGATTATTATGCTCTTACCTTGATTAATATGCTCTTAACTAGATTGGTATGCTCATAACTTGATTAAAATGCTCTTAACTTGATTAATATGCTCGTAACTTGATTAATATGCTCTTTACTTGATTATTTTGTTCCTAACTTTATTAATATGCTCTTAACTTGATTAATATACTCTTAACTTGATTAATATGCTCTTAACTTGATTAATGTGCTCATAACATGATTAATATGCTCTTAACTTGATTAATATGCTTTTAACTTGATTAATATGCGCTTAACATGATTAATATGCTCTTGACTTGATTAATATGCTTTTAACTTGATTAATATGCTCTTAACTAGAACAATATGCTCTTAACTTGAATAATATGCTCCTAACTTGATCAATATGTTCTCAACGTGATTAATATGCTCTTAACTTGATTAATATGCTCCTAACCCTGATTAATAGGCTCTTAACTTGATTATTATGCTCATAACTTGATTAATATGCTCTTAACTGGATTAATATGCTCATATTTTGGTTAATGTTCTCTTAACTTTAATAATATGTTCCTAACATGATTAATATAATCTTAACCTGATTAAAATGCTCTCACCTTGATAAATATGCTCATATCTTAATAAATATGCGCTTAACATGATTAATATGCTCATAACTTGATTAATATGCTCTTAACTTGATTAATATGTTCTTAACTTGATTAATATGCTCTTAACTTGATCAATATACTCTTAACTTGATTAATATGCTCGTAACTCGATTATTATGCTCTTAACTTGATTAATATGCTGTTAACTTGAATAATATGTTCTCAACTTGATTAAAATGCTCTTCACTTGATTAATATGCTCTTAACTTGATTAATATGTTCTTAACTTGATAAATATGCTCATAACTAGATTGATATGATCATAACTTATTAATATGCTCATAATTTGATTAATATGCTCATAACTTGATTAATATGCTCCTAACCCTGATTAATAGGCTCTTAACTTGATTATTATGCTCCTAACTTGAATAATATGCTCTTAACTGTATTAATATGCTCATATTTTGGTTAATATTATTTTAACTTGATTAATATGTTCCTAACATGATTAATATGTTCTTAACCTGATTTTCATGCTCTTAACTTGATTAATATGCTCATATCTTAATTAATAAGCTCTTAACATGATTAATATGCTCATAACTTGATTAATATGCTTTTAAATTGATTACTATGCTCTTAACTAGAACAATATGTTCCTAACTTGGATAATATGCCCTTAACTTGATTAATATGTTATTAACGTGATATATATGCTCCTAACTAGATTGATATGATCATAATTTGATTAATATGCTCTCAACTTGATTAATATGCTCTTAACTAGATTAATATGCTCCTAACTTGAATAATATGCTCTTAACTTTATTAATATGTTCTTATTTGATTAATATGCTCTTAACTTGATCAATATGTTCTTAACCTGATTAATATGCTGTTAACTTGATTATTATGCTCTTAACTTGATTAATATGCTGTTAACTTGATTAATATCTTCTCAACTTGATTAATATGCTCTCCACTGGATTAATATGCTCTTAACTTGAATAATATGTTCTTAACTTGATAAATATGCTCATAACTAGATTGATATGCTCATATCTTGATTAATATGCTCATAATTTGATTAATATGCTCTTAACTTGATTTATATGCTCCTAACCCTGATTCATATGCTCTTAACTTGATTAATATGCTCCTAACTTGATTAATATGCTCTTAACTGGATTAATAGGCTCATATTTGATTAATATTCTCTTAACTTGATTAATATGTTTTTAACTTGATTAATATGTTCTTAACCTGATTAATATGCTCCTAACTTGATTAATATGTTCTAAACTTGATTACTATGCTCTTAACTTGATTAATACGTTCTCACCTTGATTAATGTGTTCTTAAATTGATTAATATGTTCTCAACTTGATTAATATGCTCTTAACTTGATTGATATGCTCTCAACTTGATTAATTTGTTCATAACTTGATTAATATGCTCTAAACTTGATTAATTTGCTCCTACCTTGATTATTATGTTCTTAACATGATCAATATGTTCATAACTTGATTTATGATCAAATGTACCTGTTTACTCTTCCTTGCGTTCCTAATTATTGCTACAACGAAGCAAGTGTGAATTGATTTATGGGACAGCATTTTAAATGTTGTTTGTCGATACAACTGATTATTCCCATGGACTAACAAGATTCAGCAACATTAGAGCAACAGAAGCTCTCTTCACCATTTATAAAAACAATAAAGGTCAACATATTTATGTATCCGACATTTGCATGGTATTGTCGCTCATATTTATTAAGAGATTCAATTCAATAAGTCAAGCTGAGCAAAAGCCTTACCACTCAGACGTTTCGCTTTCATGACGAGACAAACGTTTTCCAAAATATACTCTACCTTTCACATGGCAAATTTTCGTCCATGAATAGTCCCCATCATGTAATATCCCGTGGTATTCGTCTTTCGTTGGTTTACATTTTCAAAACATCAGAAAGTTTCTTGCCTTAACAATTGATTCCTACGGTTAGTATTTTTGAACACTATTTCGCTTGAAGGTTTGTGAAATCAATCGCTGTGATTGGCGCGTGCTCATCCGATTGACATTCATTCATAGCACATAATATTGGACTTTTTTACAATCCTAACTTTATATGAAATAAACATTATCCCGACTGATGTCATAACCCTGTAAATTCCGAAGGGTTGTACAAATAGCAAAATTTGTACAACAGTTACTACTCAGAACATTGAATCGAGTGATTAACATCAGCATTGTTTCTCACACCCGTTATGTCATTATGTGCTTGGGCAATTGAAAATCATCATATTTTTCAAATTTTAGTTTTTTTTGTATCTACATTGAGAGAGGAAGTTATTTGAATGAAGAGCGGATGTTTAACTTGAACTTTGAAAGAAAAATGTCGAACACTGACATTAATCGGTGGGTAATCGTTAACTCTAAACATGGGTATGGAGTACCTGCTTGCTGGGATACTGAATCAAACAGGACGCGGAGATCGGGGGAAGAGACCTTCGTCTATCAACACATATGATGGGTCTTAGGTTTCTTTGAAGTTAGAAGCAAACACGTTTATACAAAAAGTTTGAATGAGATTTTTGGACAATTTCTAATTTCGTTAACTATGCCGCACGATTCGGGAAACTTTCCGGCAACAAAGAAGAAGTGATTTTTGCAGTCAAGTCTCTGGTCTGATATTACGCAGATAAACTGTACTTTTACTATATATGAAATTAGTTGACCAATCAATTCGTATCTTACTTCTGGGAAATGTTATAACCAGCGTATTGTCGACATTTATATAAAGTTTTTAATGCTTTTAATAATACTAAAAAGATTATTAAAATTATAGGAAGGCTGTCAGAGTAGCGTTTGGAATGATAACACCACGCAGACGGCACACAACAGCGGACGTAACAGACTTGCTGGTGACTTACACAAGGCTAGAAAAGCGGCTATGAGCAATGCCGTGATGCTGAACAGCCTCGAGAATACCTCGAGTACAATTAAAATAATAGATTGAATAATACCTGCAGGTATGCGTTTCGTTGCTGTAAGAAAAATGTGAATGAATTGCCTAAGAAAAACGTGAAGTGGTTAGTCGGATAAGATTGATTTTATGGTACATATGAAATTTTTGAATGCAAAAAATAACTTTGTTTTTCATTCTGCGAATGGTGGAACAAGGGAGGGAAATATTGTTGATATGTGGAGCGACCATTTTGATGGAACACTGAACAGTGTCCACAACGACGCACTCACTCCCGAAAATGTTGATGATGATTTGAATATGTTGGGACTTATGCTCCGGATCAAGATATTTTTAACATTTTCAATTATATTTATTTGACAGACATCGCAAATTAAATTAGATGATATAAATGAAATCCGGTGGATAGGTTAACAATAATTAAAATGAACAACCTTCGGGAAGAGGAAGTTCCCATATTGAACGAAGTGCGGGTTTGGATGTGATCACCCAGATGGGGTGCCCTCCGCCCCACTAAAACTTCTCCCCGGCCTCCAGACCTGCTGATAGGATGCTGAATGCGTTGCCTCTCGGAAGGGCCAAACCCAACCGCTGATCAAATGGGAACTGTTGCATCAAAGCGCAATACTTCCTGCCCTTACGTGTCTCTGCTCCTGTAGCTGCAGAACCAGCTGAAATTGCAGAACCTATAGAATGAGTTTCCGCATAAGTGTCCAAACAAGTACAGTCCCACCATAAACTGTTACCTTTTTTGAAGGGAAAAACTGTGATGCCATCGGGTATCGTGTCATCACCTCTATCCAAACCTACTGGTTCCAGCACCGATGGTTGTCCTGCTCTCTGCAAAGTTCTTCTGACACTGTCGTTCATGAGATGTCTGGGAAAGCTGCCGGCACTGTACCTACATCTCGTCCGTTCTAAGACCGCAGCGACATGGATGACGTTGGCAGATTTCAGATCCCACCCTCAGAGCAACGACAAAACGCAGTGTCTCTGGATCTTGTTGAGTCCCCAATGATAGCATAGGCACTGCATGCATCCAGAGGCCACTCTCTCTGCTGGAGGTAGCCAGGAGGCGTGCTTTCACGGTCTGATCCGCAACAGCAAGAAAACCGTTCAGTGTTTCTACCAAAGGCAAGTCCCATACTTTCTGCTTACTCCTGTCGTGTCCCTCCATGTTAAGGGGCTTACCACCTCTCTCCTCCCACACCCCAACGGCACCTGCAGCTCCTCTGAGTCAGCCACGATGTTCACATTGGAAATTACGGCTTCGACTATGTCACTTACAGAATGCATCGACTAGATGAAGACCAGGAGGGCTACATCTCCTGCTCTTCTGAACCCGAGGCCACTATGACTAACTGGCCAAGTGGCTTGGTTTCAAGATCTGTCGTCAAGGGAGACATTGGTCACCCTAGTGACGGCATCCCTCAACACCAATTCGAAACTGTTCTGATGCTCACCATGTTGATATGCGGGCAATGGTCTGAGCACATACTGCAATGTATGAAAAGAGAGGCAATTTTTCGGATGTACAAATACTTGGTGACTGTCTATCTGCTCCAATCGCGTGATTATTCGTTCCAAGTCATATTGCTTGCTTCTCAAATCATCGGGTATACCCTCTTCGGAAAGTGGTGCACCCAGCAGAGTGCACTGGCTAATCGGAACCACTCTGACATCAAGTAGCAGCAACCTAAAGCATCTTTCTGTATGCTCCAACTCATTAGCTGAGTGTTCCAATATAGGTAATTCACACTTCCAATCGTTAACCTCCAACCCAATCGCTTGCAACTGATCAATCAAGCGTTGCACGTCCTGCCATACAGTTTGTTAAGTATGCCTTGGCTGCATGGACAGCTGCCCCAAACCCTCCCTTGGTTGAGAATCCTAGCTGTACGCGGTGAATCTCATTGCAGAGTCTCACAGACAGTGGTTTGTCTCCTTCATTGGTAGAGAACCTTCTCAAGGTGTTCTCAACAGCTATAGGGCCGATGCCACCGTCCTTCTTCATCAGAGCGCTAATAGAAGCTACGAAGGAGGTGGTAATCATGAAATCGGGCACCTCGCGTCTCATCATCATATTTGTTCATTCTGTCAGCCGCGACAGTAGGCGTGCACCCGCTTAACCCGACTCTCTCCCTAGCAAAGCCCTGAGATGACCGGGACGCAGACTTTTCAGGCCTCCCGTAGAACCGGGTGGAATAAGAAAATAGCTCTAGGAGCATCGTCCTAATGGCAACTGTGGAGCCAGCATAATCATCATCCCAAGGAGTAGGCAAAAATTGTAAGCTGATAAACCTATAGGGCAGAATAGTATACCAGCAGAAGTATTCAAGTATGTTCCTGCTCAACTCTTCCAAGCCATGACTCTTTTTTTAACCAGTGGCCTCAACTTTAGTTAGCACTCTAAATTACTAATGGATGCTGTCGTAAAACCAATCATAAAATCGAAGATAAAATAGGCGACTGATGATGGTAATTACAGACTAATATCAATCAAAACTGCTGCATCAAAGCACAAGAAAAAGTTATTCAAGAAAATTTGGGATCAAGCCCCAAGGTGGAACTGAAATGGCTATTATTTCGTTGCAGCAAAACGACTAAGCCCTGTGCTAGTGATGTGTTACTAACGTACTTCTTTTTTCAGAGGTCAAAACAACATTTGAACGTGTGAATCATTGGACACTTTTCAAAAAACTTGATGAAATGAGTGTGCCAACTCACCTACTTAAGCCATCAAAGTATTGATACTTGAAGCGTGTTTGTGTAATACGATGGGGAAGCTCAATATCATACCTGTTTCGAAAACCTAATGGGATGAGGCGGGGAGGCCTCCTCTCGCCTTTCCAATTCAATGTATAAGTAGAAAGCTTACACGACCAGCTATCTCTCAGTCGTGCTGAGTGTCACATTGACGGCTGTTGTGTGAAATAGATTAGCTATGCTGACGACTGGTCTTGCTTGCCGCGCATGCCCAGCTATTTCAAACGATGTTAAATATATGCAAGACTGAGGCTGTGAAGTAAACACCGAATTGAATATTACTAAATCCATGTGAATGCTAGTGCTAGAGGTTCCAGTACAGAATGTGAAGTGTTCTTAACCGGACTCTGCGGGAGTACGCAGACAGTTTCTCTTCCTTATGGCATTTAGTAACCAATAATCGGTGTGATGATGCTGATATATGAAGTCACCTACGAAAATTAATTGCGACTGGCAATCAGCTGCGTAAAGAACAGTTTTGCACATCGGTGTTGAGCAGCAAATTTTAAAAACATGCTGTTATTCAAACAACTGTGTGTAACTCATTTTGGTGTAAATTTATGAGGATCACCTGCTCTTTATTTAAAATCGATAGTAATTGACTTTCAACAATTTGATGGATGTGGTATTGAAATGAGATAATATTGCTTATCACGTTGCTGTGGGACACCATGGCTATAGCGGGCTACTCATCAATCATGGCAAATGATCACTGAGTTTGAGCAACAACAACTACTTACATTGCAGGCATTCAGTAGTCGTGAACAAGTCTACGGTTGATCGACTGTACAACAGGTCACGCGAAACGGAGTAAGCGGTAAGCGGAAGCTATACAGTAGAACAAGCAACATGCTAGCGTGTGGCCACTAGTCAGCGAGAAACGATTCTCTGCTGTTGCTTTTGAGTCAACTCAAACACACGCCGCACGTCCTACCCTTGATGCGATGAAGAATTTGGTTGGGTGTGCACTTGTACGCAGAAGTGAAAGCAAAACAGCTGAAATTCTTAATACAAAATGAGTGTTTGATTTGTTCATAGATTGATTATTGACGACATGAACCTTTTCGTCACTCCCTGCGTTCCGAAACTAGGTTTCTTAGAAGGAACAACGAAATTTATATTGTGTGACAGCATGTACAACGATATTCGTCGCAACAGCTGATTATTCCAATAGACAAATATGTTTCATGAGCGATAAAGCATTAAAGGTTGAGTGCCTTAATAAAGGAAACTATATATATAAACATATTCACGTATCCGATTTACGTGAGACATTTGCTCACCTGTAAGATATTAATTGAACAGGTCAGGAACAACAAACGCCGTACAATTAACGCCTTACATTTACCACGTTGTCCTTTCATGGCAAGTTTTTGGTCCAAAAATCGCCCGTATAGCTTCTAAAATTTCTGATAATTCGTTTTCCGTTCGCCCACATTTTCTTCTAACAACAAAAATTTGCTGCCCATGAAGTCGATTTCTACAGTTCGAAACGTCAACGAACAATTTTTTCCTAGATTCGTTTGAAGGTGTGTCAAGTCATACGCTGTGTTTTGCATGTGCGCATGCGATCAACACTCAGCCATAGCACATACAGTGGGTATTTTTCCAAGCCTTCCATCAAGGAGAACAAACCTTATTCCACCTTATGTCAGGATCATGGAAATTCCGACGGGTTGTACAAATTATAAAAATACCTATGGAATAATTTGTCCATCTCCGGTCATTTGATCCAGTGGCCAACACAAATTTGCTTCTCTTTCCAGTTTATTCATTGTGTGTTTGGAAAATTATTGCTAGTCTTCATATATTTCCATGTTCATCGTATTTTTTTTTTTTTTTTTGTATCAACATAAGATGACGTACATATCATGCTGACATTTGTACCCAATTTTGGCTTAGAAACGCACTAAGCCAACATTACTGGCACTCGTGTCTAATACGAAAATATCCTTTAATTATAAAAAAATGCTGTAATATCATACATAAGAATTGGGCAGCATACGCAAAGATGGCGGGAAACAAATAATAATTCCATTCAACATTGCTAACCTGTGATTGAAACCAGTTTAGAGCAACACAGTACTGATGTCGTTGTATTGTAACTTGCTGCACGCGATTATGCAGCACATTGTGCACGGCCGTGAGGAGATGGCTTCCAAGGGCTACAGCTATCGGCTCTGTTTATGACGTGTGTAGCAAGAAAAACAAAACACAAATCCCAACAAAAAAATCCCAATAATGTTCCAATGCTATGTATCAAGACAGCAAATGTTAAAACTTATATATGGTAGAAACGAATTACAATCCAGGCTACATAATCGTTTGATATCTTCCTAGGAACCCATGCAAATTTTGTGGAAACCCAGACATAAAATAAATACAATTTCATTTGTCCTCTGTCCTATGTGTCATCTTTGTCCGCTTAGTTGACACTAAGGTAACAAAGACCAGCTGGATAGCGTGTCGAACTCTCCTCCCAATAGCCTTCCATTGGAAGCTGAATGTTGTAAGCTCGAGATTGCAGATTCCAAGGGAGACATTCTGGCCGGCCACTTAATGATGTAAGATGAACCTATAAATGCGTGTCACAAGCAAGGCTACCAGCGCAAGCTGGAGGAAAGTCGCAATCAGTTGGGTGACGAGGGAAAGTGAAACTCCTGACCCTGACAAAGAGTCAAAAATGTTCGGCTCCAACTTTGCTCCAGCAAATCATTATCACTGAACCTGACAAAGAAAGTAGTAGAGTAATTTCAAATGACTTGACTACTTGGAAAAAATTACTAGTTTTCTCTGTGAGTTCGTTAAAGGGAAAAAATACACATTTGTTTTAATTGAATACATTTTGGATGAGAACTTAACATAGTTCACTGAAAGGTTAGGGATGTCGAGGACAAGTCTCTCTATGAACAACTTCACGCATCACTATCAGCTCCAGTTTTAT
The DNA here is from genome assembly GCA_016164225.1 of Gammarus roeselii. Lineage (NCBI taxonomy): Eukaryota > Metazoa > Arthropoda > Malacostraca > Amphipoda > Gammaridae > Gammarus > Gammarus roeselii. Next base: position 1,952 of record SDVV010028032.1, on the reverse strand, counting down.
TGTATCGCCTGTCAAAAATCTCTTAGTTAGTCAACCCACGCGATTTCAAATATAATCACATTGAACTATCAACATGCAAAATTTGTGCTCCCCTTTATTGCCCCACCAACAAGAAATTGCTCTCAAACTGAAAATTCCCAGTCATTAGTCGAGGATATTAGGAAACTTTATTTTTCATCCAACTGTTTTAAGGCAAGTTTTGACGCTACTCCACTCACCACCAACGTTCAACCTTCAGCATTATCACAAACACAGTGCATCTATTCACACAGCACCAGACGCTGGCCTCTTCAAAATCGGTGTTTGAAGATCGACATAGTAGCGATGGCTCTAGACTTGCACCTTCATATGTGTGGAGGAGCCACGGCCAGCGCACAGCCCATGGCCCGGGATCCCATCGATGTATGTGAGGTGGGACTGTTACAGCAGAAGCAAGGCCTGATATTAGGTCTGTACCCCTACAAATAATGACGCTGTTTTGCGGGCGCTACCATAAATCACGCGCTGGTGTGATCTGATGATGTAGCCGGCCGGGTTTTGACGTGCTCGACTGTATCGAGTGAGCCCCGTCTCAAGCAAAGATCGCAAGGAACATTCCCCAGTCTATGCTGGAATAACTAGAGGGCCGTGTAGTGCCCGCACCTCAGCCGCGACAGGTGGACCTTGTCCCAGTTGAGTAACCTCAACTCCTTCAGGTCCACCTCCGGCTGGTGGCTCTGCAAAATCATGTTGACTCTGTGTTCACCTAATGCAAGAGATGTAAAGTGTGTGTGTGTGTGTGTTTGTGTGTCTGTTTGCGCATAGATGTCTTTTTTGTAGGGCCAGGAATGGTCGCGTAAAGATAACCAAAGTGTGCTGCCGCTGTGTTATGAAGGTGTCGATAGATTGGGTATGGGTTCAGTTGTTTGTGGCAGGGATACGCGGGTCTGAAATCTTGTTGTAGAATTGGGTCCCTCTCAAATAAAGGTGATGTTTGCGAGAGAGGACCTTGGTTTCTTCATGCAAGTGCAGAATGGATGTGGTCTGCGTACAGCCCGTTGCGATGCGTCCAGCCCGTTCTGATCCTTTGCAGGAGGGAGTTAATGTGTATGTGTGCAAAGTGCGAGGACCAAGCGGGGTTGGCGTAGGAGATTACGGGCCTGATGAATTGTTTGTATAGTGTTGCATTTGATGCCTTAGAGTGACCGTATGTGGTTGTAGTGAGCACCCGCGGCATGTTTAGTCTGGGTCTGACTTTGATACCGATGTTGTTTGTGTGAGGCATGCGAGCAGCTGCATCTATTTCTGAGTTAAAGGTTTGAATTTGAGCGATTCGGCCGTTGTTGGATGGAAAATGACGGAGGTGGTTTTGCTGCAGAAATTTACGCTTAATGTTGGCCAATAAAGCTGGGTTGAACCCACGGACGAACCCGGCGGGGATATGTTGCCTGCCTGCATAGTTAAGTACTGCGGTGAAGTGTTTCGTAGCTGTGACAATGGATTTGTATTAGATGGTGTCAAAGTCTTGTAGGGCAATTTCTATTGATGTTGTGTGTTCGACCCAACTGCTCTCTTGTAGATACGGAAAGTGTGAGGGGCTTGTTGTGGATTGGGGATCGAAGTTGATAGTTGATGACTATTAGGAGCTGGTCAAATGACATGTCTTGATGGACCGCCCATAGGTAATTTATCGCGAGATTGGGAGAGCAGAATGGGACAGACGTCAGATGAAGTCCGTTGTGTGTTGGTGTTGAATGGTTTCCAAGTAGGTGTGTCTGTGTGGTTTAGTGTGTTAAGTTTATCTAGCTTGTCAATTAGAACACCGCTCCTCCGGTCACCGCTCTGCGAGGTGAGCCAGAAGAGGTCGTGTGCAATGAAGTCAACTAGGGTGAAGGTGTTGGTGGTGCGTTGAGGTGGTCTAGGCGGAAAAGGCGTATAGTGAGGTGGACGTGAACTGGATGAAGGGAGGTATA
>SDVV010028031.1:0-12018 GCA_016164225.1 Gammarus roeselii | reverse complement strand
ATAGCAACTGGCTCAACTGCCAACTCCGCCCATTCGCTTCCAAGAGTTCCAAGCCACGACCCAGCACACTCGCGTTCACCTCCCTGACCACTCCATTACTGTACCACTCCAACCTATTACTGTAGCTCAATAATACCAAACGATACTACAGCAGACCTATTACTGTAGCTCAATAATACTTAACAATACTACAGCAGACCTATTACTGTAGCTCAATAATACCAAACAATAATACAGCAGACCTATTACTGTAGCTCAATACAACCAAACAATACTTCAGCAGACCTATTACTGTAGCTCGATAATACCAAACAATACTACAGCAGACCTATTAATGTAGCTCAATACAACCAAACAATACTACAGCAGACCTATTACTTAGCTCAATAATACCAAACAATACTACAGCAGACCTATTACTGTAGCTCAGTAATACCTAACAATACTACAGCAGAACTATTACTGTAGCTCAATAATACCAAACAATACTACAGCAGACCTATTACTGTAGCTCAATAATACCTAACAATACTACAGCAGACCTATTACTGTAGCTCAATACAACCAAACAATACTACAGCAGGCCTATTACTGTAGCTCGATAATACCAAACAACACTACATCAGACCTATTACTGTAGCTCAGTAATACCAAACAATACTACAACAGACCTATTACTGTAGCTCAGTAATACATAACAATACTACAGCAGACCTATTACTGTAGCTCAGTAAAACCAAAAAATACTAAAACAGACCTATTACTGTAGCTCAGTAATACATAACAATACTACAGCAGACCTATAACTGTAGCTCAGTAACACCTAACAACACTACAACAGACCTATTACTGTAGTTCAGTAATACCTAACAATACTACAGCAGACCTATAACTGTAGCTCAGTAATACCTAACAACACTACAACAGACCTATTACTGTAGCTCAATAATACCAAACAATACTACACAGACCTATTACTGTAGTTCAGCAATACCTAACAATACTACAGCAGACCTATTACTGAAGCTCGACTACTAAGGAGATTGGATGGGCGACGAGAGGTTTTTCTGAATAGACCATCAACGCAAATTGGCCGGTTAATTCGTGCATGCACTAAAGAGCATGGAAGACCGAGCAGGTAAATCATGACGTCCATCGATAGAACTACGCCTGAACAGGTGACTGGAGGCGGTGCCCACTTCAAGGCAACTCGGAGCAGGCTTGCTGTTAGGGATGTTAAGGTGCTAGTGAGCCAAGCCCGGTATGTATTGTAAACAAATTGGGAGATTTGTTTAGATTAATAAATCCCATACTTCATCGTGATTACAAGGGGCTAAGGAGCCCGTTAGGCCTGGATAGTCCTGAGTTGGGCAGTAAATCATGGCTGAATTGGGGATTGGAAGAACGGACAAGGAAACGTGAAGAGTGATCGGTTAAATTACTCATGATTTATTACAAGGCTTATCAATAAACAATAATCAATAAACAATAAACAATAAAAAAAATATGGCAGCTAAAGATAACTCATTCATTTGAAGTAATCATTAAATTCTCTTATGGAATGTTGTTCTACAAAAGTTTCACATGTAAATAATTTTAATGCAATAATTTCTTACAATAGATAACTGGATGCATAGAAGAATAAGCGACCAAAATTTTTCATCGTTCCTACCACAGCACAAGAAACGTTGTAGCCGCATCAACTTTTGTTCGATTTATCAAAAAATATAAAGCTCACTTTGGAATCAAATGCAGCCTGATCATGAAGAAGATGAAAATAGCAGGTGGGGAAAATTACAAATTAAAATTCTGGAAATCATTCGTTGTCAACAATTTGTATTCGTCTTCTGTACCGAGTGCATGGCTCTGACAAGACTTTGAATTTCCAGAGCTTTTTGATCTCCAGAAATCGAATGAAATGATTCGAAAAAAAAATGCCGTAATGACCAGTCTGAAAAGGTCCAAAATAACAGTTAGCCGTCCTGCGAAAAGCGTGCCCTGGCTTCCACACCACCCGCACCTGCTCCAGCCTCTGGCCAAAGTCCCGGTCATAAAGCCTGTGTTTTATGAAGCAACTTCTCCTAATAACACCGTCCAGAGGAGGGATGCAAAGAGGAGGAAGCGGCTTTTGCCGGCTTTCTTTTGTTGCTTCCTTAACAGTGAGCTGCACAGGAGTGGCCTACTGCCAGATGGTCGGCAGCAGTGCGCTATACAGAAGCGGCTCACTGTCAGGTGGTCGGCCACAATGAGTTGTACAGCAGCGGCCCGCTGTCAGATGGTTGGCCACAGTGATCTGCATAGCAGCGGCCCACTGCCAGAGGGTCGGCCACAGTGAGCTGTACAGAAACGGCTCACAGCCAGATAATCGGCATCAGTGAGTTGTATAGAAGCGGCACTTTGCCAGGTGGTCGGTTACAGTGAGCTGAACAGAAGCGGCTCACTGAAAGATCGTCGACAACAGTGAGCTGTAGAGTAGCAGCTCACTGTCAGATGGTCGGCAGCAGTAAGCTGTACAGAAGCGGCTCACTGCCAGATTGTCCACAACAGTGAGCTGTACAGTAGTGGCTCACTGCCAGATTGTACACAATAGTGAGTTGTACAGTAGTGGTTCACTGCCAGATGGCCGGCCACTATGCTGTGCAGCTGCAGCACACTGCCAGATGGTCAACAGTAGAAAGCTGTACAGTACTGGCTCACTGCCAGATGGCCGGCCGCTGTGTTGTGCAGCTGCAGCACACTGCCAGATGGTCGGCAGTAGTAAGCTGTACAGAAGCAGCTCACTGCCAGATGGTCGACAACAGTGAGTTGTACAGTAGTGGCTCACTGCCTGCCAGATGGCCGGCCACTGTGCTGTGCAGCTGCAGCACACTGGCAGATGGTCGGCAGTAGTAAGCTGTACAGAAGTAGCTCACTGCCAGATGGTCGGCAGTAGTACGCTGTACAGAAGCGGCTCACTGACAAATTTTTATAACAGTGAGCAGTACAGTAGTGGCTCACTGCCAGATGGTCGGCCGCTGGGCTGTGCAGCTGCAGCACACTGCAAGATGGTCGGCAGGTGTAAGCTGTACAGAAGTAGCTCACTGCCAGATGGTCGGCAGTAGTACGCTGTACAGAAGCGGCTCACTGCCAGATTTTTATAACAGTGAGCAGTACAGTAGTAACTCACTGCCAGATGGCCGGCCACTGGGCTGTGCAGCTGCAGCACACTGCCAGATGGTCGGCAGTAGTACGCTGTACAGAAGCAGCCCACTGCCAGATGGTCGGCAGAAGTAAGCTGTACAGAAGCGGCTCACTGCCAGATTGTCCGCAACAGTGAGCTGTACAGTAGTGGCCCACTGCTAGATGGCCGGCCACTGTGCTGTGCAGCTGCAGCACACTGCCAGATGGTCGGCAGTAGTAAGCTGTACAGAAGCGGCTCACTGCCAGATTGTCCGCAACAGTGAGCTGTACAGTAGTGGCCCACTGCTAGATGGCCGGCCACTGTGCTGTGCAGCTGCAGCACACTGCCAGATGGTCGGCAGTAGTAAGCTGTACAGAAGCGGCTCACTGCCAGATTGTCCGCAACAGTGAGCTGTACAGTAGTGGCCCACTGCTAGATGGCCGGCCACTGTGCTGTGCAGCTGCAGCACACTGCCAGATGGTCGGCAGTAGTAAGCTGTACAGAAGCAGCCCACTGCCAGATGGTCGGCAGAAGTAAGCTGTACAGAAGCGGCTCACTGCCAGATGGTCGACAACAGTGAGCTGTGCAGGGGCGGCTGCCTGCCAGATGGTTGGAAACTGTAAGCTGTACTGGAACGGTCCACAGCCAGATGGTCGGTAGCTATATAGTGCACGCAGTAAACGAGGCACAACGGTAGTTAAGATCAGTTACAGCCGTTTAGAACTGTTCCTCCCCAACCAGGCTTACAGCAGGGCAACAACACATAATGCAGTGATAAAAGTGGTTCATAAACTCTAGTGCTTTGCTGGTTTTGCGCACACATAAAAACTTTATTATTTAACATTGCGAGTTGGAAGCCTGTTAAATAATAAAGTTCATATGTGTGCACAAAACCAGAAAAGCACTAGAGTCTACGAAGCACTTTTATCACTGCATTATGTTTTGCAGCCCTGCTAGTTTAATAAAGCATTCCAACCAAAACATTCAAATAACGCACCAAAAGAACATAGGTGGAGACGAAGTAGGAATGGAATACGCGACATAAATATATAAGTTGAGTTAGTGACAAGCGCGCCTGAATACACTTTATGTTACCTCCTGAATATGAATGTAACAATTTAATGTTAGATAGGTAACGTATATAGCCACCAGTCGGCCAACATATTCAGGGCCCTCATCATGGAAATGCAGGTAGGAGTTGAACATTACTTCTATTAATATATGGATCTTCCTGCACCAGTAGAATTTTGTCCCTCCTCACGTTTATTGGCGATAAAACGTATCCTTCACTATAACATATAGCCTCCAGGAAGGGATTGTTAGATATTATAATATGCTCCTCGAGACTTTGGCACTTTTTCTAACTCGTACCTTGATGCAGACCCCATCATATGCCGCGAATACATAGTATACACTTGTACTCCCATGAAGGGACATCAATCAACCCCATAAAAATATTTTGACCGATTGTGAATTTCGTAAATTTACCCCACATGAGTACCAGTAAATAGGGTAGCAATAGGTTCTGAAGAGCCGCATTTTAGCATCTGTTGAGCAGAAGTCGAATTTCCTTATAAGCTGATAGCCAACAGCATTTAATTTCAGAAATTGCTTAGAGGTATCAGCATTATCACAACAGTTAAGTGACCTCAGTAGGACAAGATGTCCACATAATACAGCTGAGTACCATACAACACATTCCTCTTCTTCATTGAGACCTCTGCATGGTGCGCTGTTTTACTAGCATTCAGACAGATTTGCTAGTATTGCACTCAATAGCTATATTTAGCATAGTTTGAAGAGCATTTAAAAGAGGCGCCAGTAGGACCATATCGTCGCGTAGCTATTTGCGTTGATGCAGGAGTCACCAATGTGACACCCCGCACGGATAAGGGATAGACACTTGTGTAGGCTGGATACATACTCTGAATTTCTTTTATCTCCCTTGACCCAACTCACACTGAAAAAAAGAACTGGGCATTGCAATGCCTACTTCAATGTCGTTTGCGAATGTCCTAAACCTACTTTTTTGACTTTTGTTGAATACACATTCACGGAGCGCTCGCCATCTCTAAAGCATACAAACTGTGCACTGCAAGGTGTGTATTGGCAAGAGGTGCTCCAGAAATGTGCACTTAGGTGTAAGAGGTGAACAAAAAATGTGCACTGAGGTGCTAGAGGTGCCCCAGAAATGTGCACTGAGGTGCTAGAGGTGCCCCAGAAATGTGCAATGAGGTGCTAGAGGTGCCCCAGAAATGTGCACTGAGGTGCTCCAGAAATGTGCACTGGTGTGCTAGATGTGCCCCAGAAATGTGCACTGAGGTGCTAGATGTGCTCCAGAAATGTGCACTCATGTGCTAAAAGTGCCCCAGAAATGTGCACTGAGGTGCTAGATGTGCCCCGGAAATGTGAACTGAGGTGCTAGATGTGCCCCGGAAATGTGCCCTGAGGTGCTAGATGTGCCCCGGAAATGTGCCCTGAGGTGCTAGATGTGCCCCAGAAATGCGCTCTGAGGTGCTAGAGGTGTCTTATAAATGTGCACTGAGATGCTAGAGGTGCCCCAGAAATGTGCACTGAGGTGCTAGAGATGCCCCAGAAATGTGCGCTGATGTGCTAGAGGTGTCCTAGAAATGTGCACTGAGGTGCTAGAGGTACCCCAGAAATGTGCACTGGTGTGCTAGATGTGCCCCAGAAATGTGCACCGAGGTGTTAGATGTGCTCCAGAAATGTGCACTCAGGTGCTAGATGTGCTCCAGAAATGTGCACTGATGTGCTAGAGGTGCCCCAAAAATGTGCACTGAGATGCTAGAGGTGCCTCAGAAATGTGCACTGTGGTGCTAGAGATGCCCCAGAAATGTGCACTGAGGTGCTAGAGGTGCCCCAGAAAAGTGCACTGAGGTGCTAGAGGTGCCCAGAAATGTGCACTGAGGTGGCCCAGAAATGTGCACTGAGGTGTTAGAGGTGCCCAGAAATGTGCACTCAGGTGCTAGAGGTGCCCAGAAATGTGCACTGAGGTGCTAGAGGTGCCCCAAAAACAAAAATTGCATTCCTGTTACCGGATTTGAACCCTCACCCTGTCGCGTTCCAATCAGCTGCTGGGTGATGAAAGACGCAGGGAAAAGTTCGTTATTCACTTGGCACAGGGTTATTCGTTATTCACTTGGCACATGGTCAATTGTTATTCACTTGACACAGGGTCATTCGTTATTCACTCGGCACAAGGTTAATCGTTATTCACTTGGCACAGGGACATTCATTATTTACTTGGCACAGGGTCATTCATTATTCACTTGGCACAGGGTCACTCGTTATTTACTTGGCACATGGTCATTCATTATTCACTTGGCACAGGATCATTCGTTATTCCTTTGGCACAGGGTCATTCGTTATTCACTTGGCACAGGGTCATTCGTTATTCACTTGGCACAGGATCATTCGTTATTCACTTGGCACAGGGTCATTAGTTATTCACTTGGCACAGGGTCATTCGTTATTCACTTGACACAGGGTCATTCGTTATTCACTTGACACAGGGTCATTCGTTATTCACTTGGCACAGGGTCATTCGTTATTCCCTTGGCACAGGGTCATTCGTTATTCACTTGGCCCAGGGTCATTCGTTATTCACTTGGCACAGGGTCATTCGTTATTCACTTGACACAGGGTCATTCGTTATTCACTTGGTACAGGGTCATTCGTTATCCACTTGGCACAGGGTCATTCGTTATTCACTTGGCACAGGATCATTCGTTATTCACTTGACGCAGGTTTATTCGCTATTCACTTGGCACAGGATCATTCGTTATTTATTTGCCACAGGGTCATTCGTTATTCACTTGGCACAGGGTCATTCGTTATTCACTTGGCACAGGATCATTCGTTATTCCTTTGGCACAGGGTCATTCGTTATTCACTTGGCCCAGGGTCATTCATTATCCCCTTGGTACAGGATCATTCGTTATTCATTTGGCACAGGATCATTTGTAATTCATTTGGCACAGGGTCAATTCAGACGTATCTGATAATGGGGCTGATATAACGTTGCTATTTTATTCTCTGAGAGCAGGTATTTAGAAAGTGATACGCACATTTTTCGAAATGTTCATATTGTGACATTTGACAATTAATATTGTTGAACAAGATGAATGATTTCAAACTTTATATGCAAATTTTATTCAGGCTGCTGAACTGAGTCGTAAATACCTTGCTGTGTGTTAGTTTATGATCACGCTAAACGCACTGGGCGCTGTATGCTTCATCAATCACTTAACGCATTAAACTTTGATGTCTGTTTCATCCAATCAAATTTAACTCGTAATGTTCAACGCACTCATTCAATTCCCCCCCCCCCTCAATGTCGTTTAGTGAACCGACAAAACGTTGCCAAGTTAACGTTAGCTAAAACTATAGTCGTTTGAACCTTTATAGCGAAAAATATTGAACAGTAATTTACTTCCCGTATTATACTTGTTTGAACTTCCTGGCAAAAAATCCTGAACAGTAATTTGCTTATCTTATTATACCTGTTTGGACTTTTAAGGCAAAATCTTGAACAGTAATTTACTTCCCTTATTATAGCTGTTTGAACTTCTATGGAAAAAATCTTGAACAGTAATTTACTCCCCGTATCATACTTGTTGAAACTTCAGTGGCAAAAATTCTTGAACCGTAATTTACTTCCCATATCATACCTGTTTGAACTTCTATGTGAAAAAATCTTGAACAGTAATTTACTTCCCTTATTATGCCTGTTTGAACTCTATGGCAAAAATTCTTGAACAGTAATTTACTTCCCATATTATACCTGTTTGAACTTCTATGGCAACAAATCTTGAACAGTAATTTACTCCCCTTATTATACCTGTTTGAACTCTATGGCAAGAAATCTTGAACAGTAATTCACTTCCCTTATTATACCTGTTTGAACTTCAATAATAAAAAATCTTGAACAGTAACTTACTTTCCTTATTAAATCTGTTTGAACTCAATAGCATAAAATCTTGAACAGTAATTTACTTCACTTATTATACCTGTTTGAGCTTCAACGACAAATAATCTTGAACAGTAATTTACGTCCCCTATTATTCCTGTTTGAACTTTTGTGGCAAAGTACCTTGTCAACCAGGACCATTTTCTGTCATCTCGCACTTACAGGAACCTGATGTAATCGTCAGCTCACTGTGATGACTCATTGAAATATTTGTATCATGCGCCTTTGTAACCTTTAAAGCCAACTATGCAGTTCATTTCACAAATTGTCGGTCATGTGCCGAACATTTCATGAGTGATGTATACAATCCCATGTTGGACGATTCTAATTGTGTTCCTCTGTTAGTGGGAACAGTATATTGCCATGACCTAATTATTCTACTCCGTTTCAATAAATCAATAGTTCAATGTAACGTTTTCTTAGTGTTCTACATTAACACCTAAAAAAATACGAGTGGGATGTTTAAAGTTTTTTTTTATTTGCTACCATTATTTATCACTTAGTATTAGGTATATTTTGGTATCAAATGTTATCTTCAGCACAGCTCACGCTGACGAAGACTTGATCCGTATTTTCTGTGCAATCTGATATTTATGTAATTTTGTTAAATGTCTACTGTATACCTAAACAAATATTAAATCCTTGAAATCCCATAATCCTCAAATATCATTAAGTTAAATTATTTATACGCTAACATAGTATATATAACTTTATTTTACTCCCAAATTACTCCCCTCTAATTTACTCCCAAGTAACTCCCATGGATTTCCTCCTAGTTGTAATTCCCAGTTAGTTTAACACCTGACGTAACGCGTCGGCCTCTCCTCACACTATGCTTCCATTAGAAGCTAATGGTTGCGGGTTCGAGGTTACTTGACCAGAGAGAGACATTCTGGTCTGTCTCGTAGGTGGTGTTTGTCCAGCCAATGAACGCCGTGGGCTAACACTGCTACTAGGGCAGGCCGGAAAGGGATAGTTGCAATCGGTTGAACAACTAAAGAAAGGCTACGTCCGTCATGGCTATATGCCGAAAAGCTCAGCTGCCCAGTCTCTTTGTACCAAAATAATTCGTAAGTCAGTTTGGAAGCACTACTGGAAGGTTAGGACTATTAGAGATAAATTCTTCGCTATTATTTGTCAGTAACGTACAAATATTTCTTACCAAAGTTTCAAAATGCTGTACAAATTTCCATGATCGCTTAAATTTTTATAGACGATTATCCTCTAAAGAAAAATTATTTTCTAAGATCTATAATCGAGAAAAAAATACCCCCACTGACGGGAATTATTTGATAGTTGTAATAGAATATCGTCAGCAAAGCGAATATCCGCTTGCTCTAAGGCTCTGTATTTTGTAGGGGTCTACATGTCAGGTCCCTTCTTGATACCGGGTGCACAGGGAGGCTCAGATCCTGATCTTAAATCGAGTAGAGTCCATGCAGTCTCCTCAACCCCTACGGAGAGTGAGTGGAGAGGGAGGTGGAGGATGGAAGCAAGTTTATCCATTCATCAGCATTTAGCTCATAAGTTGGCGCAAACAAGTTGCCGAGCGGGGAAATTGCAGCACGCCTTTTAGCGTCCCCAGAGAGAAAGCTTTGTGGGATTAGAACAGCGCTGGCGATGATGCTCCAAATGAACTGAATTAGACCGAGAGAGACAAAGGGGGCTGAGGAGGATTGTATGCTGCGCCAGGCCCCGACTTGCTAGTGCTTGGACAAATAATTGCACTAAGGGATCTGTGTTATTGGGGTACAGAGCGCTCAGTACTGCTCATCTCGCAGTAGCTCGACTGTAGAGTTATTAGTTACTTGGGGACGGTCAGATTGGGTTTGTTTGTTTGCAACTTCACGTGAAACATAATTCATAATATAAAGTGAAACTTGTCCTGTTAAAACAACATGAACGCTCTCCGTGTTCCATGATTGTGTTACACAGCAATTTGGTACGGCGGAAGAAAAAGTATTTTAAAAAATTGCTAACTATAATGTTGTATGTAATCACAGCCTCTCAAGAATTAAAATGAAGCAACGGTTATTCGGCACAATTAAAACTGACAGGTTTAACTAGTTTAAATATGCATGCGTATTTTGTATGACACGTATCAAATTTGTAGCAATATTCAATTTGTCATGCATTATCAACTGTGGTTGTTACTCAAGCTGCTGTAATTGTCTCTTTTTCTCCAGGTGCAGTGGTCGCCTTTCATATCACCGTTAGTGCAAACTGCATCGTGTGATACCGAGATGACATTCCCTGTTATACAAGTAGTAGTCGTTCAAGGCATATGCGACCATTGCGTATGATCGTATGCATTAACCATTAGATGCAGTTGCAATAGTTTCCTGTATCGGTAGAAGTGACTGACATAGAAATACACTTAGGACTCTTATGACCATTTTTGTGTAATGTAGCGGTTACAGCCATCCCCCGGAAATTTAAGTGTGGTCGCGCCCACAATAAATTCATTGACAATTATTTACTTTAGTCACCACAATTCCCAGAGTGCTCTATTGACAGACTGTTGCGCGCGTGTTCGAGTCTGGCAGCTCATCGCGTACAGCGTCCCGGCTCTATTGACAGACAGTTACGTGTGTGTTCGAGTCTGGCAGCTCTTCGCATACAGCGTCAAGGCTCTATTGATAGACTGTTGCGTGTGTGTTTGACTCTGGCAGTCATCGCGTACAGCGTCCCGGCTCTATTGACAGACTGGTAAGTGTGTGTTTGAGTCTGGCACCTCATCGCGTACAGCGTCCCGGCTCTATTGACAGACTCTGGTGCGTGTGTGTTCGAGTCTGGCAGTTCATCACGTACAGCGTCCTGGCTCTGTTGACAGACGACTCTGGTGCGTGTGTGTTCGAGTCTGGCAGCTCATCGCGTGCAGCGTCCCGGCTCTATTGACAGACTCTGGTGCGTGTGTGTTCGAGTCTGGCAGCTCATTGCGTACAGCGTCCCGGTTCTATTGATAGACTGGTAGGTATATGTTCGAGTCTGGCAGCTCATCGCGTACAGCGTCTTGGCTCTATTGACAGACTGTTGGGTGTGTTTTCGAGTCTGGCAGCTCATCGCGTACAGCGTTTCGGCTCTATTGACAGACTAGTAAGTGTGTGTTCGAGTCTGGCAGCTCATCGCGTACAGCGGCCCGGCTCTTTTGACAGACTCTGGTGCGTGTGTGTTCGAGTCTGGCAGCTCATCGCGTACAGCGTTCTGGCTCTATTGCAGACTCTGGTGCGTGAGTGTTCGAGTCTGGCATCTCATCGCGTATAGGGACCCGGCTCAATTGACAGACTGATAAGTGTGTGTTCGAGGCTGACAGCTCATTGTGTACAGCGTCCCGGCTCTATTGACAGACTCTGATGCGTGTGAGTTAGTCTGGCAGCTCATCTCAAACAGCGTTCCAGCTCTATTGTAGACTCTGGTGCGTGTGTGTTCGAGTCTGGCAGCTCATCGCGTACAGCGTTCCGGCTCTATTGCAGACTCTGGTGCGTGAGTGTTCGAGTCTGGCAGCTCATCGCGTACAGGGACCCGGCTCAATTGACAGACTGATAAGTGTGTGTTCGAGGCTGACAGCTCATTGTGTACAGCGTCCCGGCTCTATTGACAGACTCTGATGCGTGTGAGTTAGTCTGGCAGCTCATCTCAAACAGCGTTCCAGCTCTATTGTAGACTCTGGTGCGTGTGTGTTCGAGTCTGGCAGCTCATCGCGTACAGCGTTCCGGCTCTATTGCAGACTCTGGTGCGTGAGTGTTCGAGTCTGGCAGCTCATCGCGTACAGGGACCCGGCTCAATTGACAGACTGATAAGTGTGTGTTCGAGGCTGACAGCTCATTGTGTACAGCGTCCCGGCTCTATTGACAGACTCTGATGCGTG
>SDVV010028030.1:0-12018 GCA_016164225.1 Gammarus roeselii | reverse complement strand
TACTTTCTAGAACGTGCTTATGGCCTAGAGCCGCGATTAGATTTGGGTAATCATTGGTAATCAAAGTCTAAACTTATGTTCCCGAGAACACTTCTCCTCGCATCAGTACAGACACCATTGGTATTAACTTAGTTCACTTACTCTCTTTTTGGCCCACATAGAGCCTCGGTCATTTCCCCGTGGCCCCGCCGCCAAGGCCTGCTTTCCCAGTGTCCCCGGACTTTCACCGCGCACTACTGCGCTTGCGTAGTATATATGCAAGCCTCGAGCATGCCCTCTCAGACTAGATCAGAGTGAGAGGAGACAGTCACGTCCCTCCAGCCTAGCCTCCTTGTGTCGTGTGTAGACTGTATTGAGACCCCCTTTAAAATTCACACCATTGTCCATATCAGAGTATGAGAGATATATCCTAGATGTCTTAAGAGCATCTCCACGTCCTGATAAATACTATTGTTCTGACTTAAAATATAACGAAGAACCCTAATTGAACTATGACTGTGCTTCGCTAAAATTAATGTGTAAAGTAAAGTGTGTTTCAGTGTTATTCCTTTCCCATCCGCTAGGAAACCATATACACTTCCTGTCTAGAAAAGCACGCACAGATAGTTCAATAAACACCTAAAAGACCTAAAACACCCACAACATCTAAAACACCTAAAACCACTAAACACTTAAACTACCTAAAACACCTATAATACCTGAAAACACCTAAACCACCTACAACACCTATAACACCTAAACTATTTAAAACACATAAACCACTTGAAACATTTTAAACAACTAGAACACCTATAACACATAAAACACCTAAAACAACTAAACAACTTGAACAACTAAAACTCATAAACCACCTACAACACCTAAAACACCTAAAACACCTAGAACACATAAACCAACTACAGCACTTAAACCAACTAAAACATCTAAACCAACTAAAACATCTGAACTACCTATAACACCTAAAACACACATAACAACTAAAACAACATGAACAACTATAACAACTAGAACATTTAAAACACCTATAACAACTAAATCAACTAAAACATCTATAACAAATATAACACATATATCAACTATAACACCTGATTAACTAAAACACCTTAAACAACTGAAACAACTAAAACAACTAAAACCACTACAACAACTACAACAACTAAAACAACTAAACAACTAAAACATGTAGAAAACTAAAACACCTAAAACAACTAAAACACCTACAACAACTAGAATACATAAAACACCTCAAACACCTAAACCAACTGAAACACCTAAACCACCTGAAACACCTATAACGATTCTAACACCTAAAACACTAAGAATACCTATAACACCTAAAACAACTACAACAACTAAAACAACTTAAACAACTATAACACCTAAAACAACTTAAACACCTATAACACCTAAAACACCTAAACAACTATAAAACCTAGAACAACTAAAACATCTTAACATCTAGGACACCTAAACAACTAAAACACCTATAACAACTATAACACCTGAAACAACTGAAACACCTACAACAACTAAACACCTAAAACACCTTAAACAACTAAAACACCTAAAACAACTATAACACTTAAAACAACTAAAACACCTAAAATAACTATATCAACTAGAACATCTAAAACACCTATAACAACTAAAACACCTAAAACAACTGTAACACATAAAACACCTAGAACACCTAAACCAATTAAAACACCTAAACCAACTAAAACACCTAAACCAACTACAACATCTTAACCAACTATAACACCTAAACCAACCAAAACACCTAAGCCAACTGAAACACCTAAACCAACTACAACACAGAAACCACCCAAAACACCTAGAACAACTGAAACACTTGAACACCTAAAACACTTGAATTACCTAAAACACCTGAAACACATAAAAACAACTGAAACACTTCTAACAACTAAAACATTTAAAACACCTTGAACACCTATAAACACATAAAACACCTAGAACACCTATGAGCACCTAAAACACCTAAAACACATATAAACACCCAAACACCTAAACAACTAGAACATCTATAACACCTAAAACACCTACAACAACTAAAACACCTAAAACAACTAGAACAACTACAACAACTAGAACAACTAAAACACCTTAAACAACTATAACACCTGAAACAACTAAAAACAATTATAACACATAAAACCCCTACAACACATTGAACACATAGAACACCTAAACCAACTAAAACACATGAAACACCTGAAACACCTTCAAACAACTATAACACCTATAACACCCAAAACACCTATAACACCTAAAACACCTAGAACACCTGAAAAACGTGAACAACTTAAACACCTAAAACACCTAAAACACCTTAAACACCTAAAACACCTATAACAACTAAACACCTAAACAACTAAAACACCTAAAACAACTAAAACACCTTAAACCACTAGAACACCTTTAACCACTATAACACCTAAACCACATAGAACAACAATAACAACTAAAACAACTAAACAACTATATCAACTAAAACAACTAAAACAACTAACACAACTAAAACACATAAAACAACTAAAACACATAAAACACATTAAACACCCAAACCACCAAAAACACATAAACCACCTAAAACACCTAAACCACCTATAACACCTAACCACCTATAACACCTAAACCACCTAGAACACCTACACCAACCGAAAAACCTAAACCACCTAAAAAACTAAAACACCTATAACAACTAAAACACCTAAAACAACTAAAACAACTACAACACCTAGAACACATAAAACACCTAGAACAACTACAACACCTTAAACAACTATAACACCTAAAACAACTAGAACACCTAAAACACCTATAACAACTACAACAAATATATCAACTACAACAACTATAGCAACTAAACACCCGAAACAACTAAAACGCCTACAACAACTTGAACACCTAAAACACCTAGAACACCTGAAACAACTAAAACACCTTAACCGCCTAAACCCCTAAACACCTAAACCACGTAAGACACCTTTAACCCCTATAATACCTAAACCACCTAAAACCCAGAGAACACCTAAAACACCTTAAACATCTAAAAACACCTAGAACAACTAAACACTTGAACCACCTAAAACAACCTAAAACACCTATAACACCTAAACCATTTAAAACACCTAAACCATCTAAAACAACTGAACAACTTGAACACCTAAAACACCTAAACCACCTACAACACCTAAAACACTTATAACACCTAAAACACCTAGAACACCTAAAACAACTAGAACACCTAAAACAACTAGAACAACTAAAACAACTATAAAAACTAAACACCTAAAACACCTTTAACACTTATAACAACTAAAGCACCTTAACCACCTAAATACCTACAACACCTAAAACACCTAAACAACCAAAAACCCCTACAACAACTCATCACCTAAAACACCCAAAACACCTGTAACACCTAGAACACATAAAATATTTCAAAAAACTTTTAAACACCGTTAAACAACTATAACAACTAAAACTCCTAAAAAACAACTAAAACACCTATAACAACTTAAACACCTTAAACACCTTGAACACCTAAAACAACTTAAACACCTAAACACATAAAACCCCTGGTCAACTATAACATCTAAAACAACTGAAACAACTAAAACAACTACAACAACTAAAACACCTAAAACAACTAGTACATAGAACACCTAGAACACCTAAACCAACTAGGACACCTAAACCAACTAAAACACCTAACCAACTATAACACCAAAACCAACTAAAACACCTAAACCAACTAAAACACCTTAACCAACTAAAACACCTAAACCACCTACAACACCTATAACACCTATAAAACCTAAAACACCTTTAACACCTAAAACAACGGAAACTCCAATAACAACTATAACACCTAAAACACTTAAAACACCTAAAACAACCACAACACCTCAACAACTAATACACCTAAAGCAAATTAAGCACATTAAACAACAAAAAACACCTAAAACAACTAAAACAACTACGACCACTAAAACAAATAGAACACCTAAAACACTTATAAACAACTATAACACCTAAAACAACTAAAACATCTAAACAACTGAAACACAGAAAAAACTAGAACACCTAAAACCACTATAACACCTTAAACAACTGCAACACCTATGACACATATAACACCTAAAACACCTATATCAACAAAACAACTAGAACAACTATAACACCTAAAACACCTACAACAACTAAAACACCTAAAACAACTAGAACAACTACAACAACTAGAACAACTAAAACACCTTAAAAAACTATAACACCTGAAACAACTAAAAACAATTATAACACATAAAACCCCTACAACACATTAAACACATAGACCACCTAAACCAACTAAAACACATGAAACACCTGAAACACCTTCAAACAACTATAACACCTATAACACCCAGAACGCCTATAACACCTAAAACACCTAGAACACCTAAAAAACTTGAAAGACTTAAACACCTAAAACACCTAAAACACCTAAAACACCTATAACAACTAAACACCTAAACAACTAAAACACCTAAAACAACTAAAACACCTTAAACCACTAGAACACCTTTAACCACTATAACACCTAAACCACCTAGAACAACAATAACAACTAAAACAACTAAACAACTATATCAACTAAAACAACTAAAACAACTAAAACAACTAACACAACTAAAACACAAAAAACAACTAAAACACATAAAACACATTAAACACCCAAACCACCTAAAACACCTAAACCACCTAAAAAACCTAAACCACCTATAACACCTAACCACCTATAACACCTAAACCACCTAGAACACCTAGACCAACCGAAAAACCTAAACCACCTAAAAAACCTAAAACACCTATAACAACTAAAACACCTAAAACAACTAAAACAACTACAACACCTAGAACACATAAAACACCTAGAACAACTACAACCCCTAAAACAACTATAACACCTAAAACAACTAGAACACCTGAAACACCTATAACAACTACAACAAATATATCAACTACAACAACTATAGCAACTAAACACCCGAAACAACTAAAACGCCTACAACAACTTGAACACCTAAAAAAACTAGAACACCTGAAACAACTAAACACCTTAACCACCTAAACCTCTAAACACCTAAACCACCTAAGACACCTTTAACCCCTATAATACCTAAACCACCTAAAACCCAGAGAACACCTAAAACACCTTAAACATCTAAAAACACCTAGAACAACTAAACACTTGAACCACCAAAAACAACCTAAAACACCTATAACACCTAAACCATTTAAAACACCTAAACCATTTAAAACAACTGAACAACTTGAACACCTAAAACACCTAAACCACCTACAACACCTAAAACACCTATAACACCTAAAACACCTAGAACACCTAAAACAACTAGAACACCTAAAACAACTAGAACAACTAAAACAACTATAACAACTAAAACACCTAAAACACCTATAACACTTATAACAACTAAGCCACCTTAACCACCTAAATACCTACAACACCTAAAACACCTAAACAACCAAAAACACCTACAACAACTCAACACCTAAAACACCCAAAACACCTGTAACACCTAGAACACATAAAATATCTCAAAAAACTTTTAAACACCGTTAAACAACTATAACAACTAAAACTCCTAAAAAACAACTGAAACACCTATAACAACTTAAACACCTTAAACACCTTGAACACCTAAAACAACTTAAACACCTAAACACCTAAAACACCTGAACAACTATAACATCTAAAACAACAGAAACAACTAAAACAACTACAACAACTAAAACACCTAAAACAACTAGTACATAAAACACCTAAAACACCTAAACCAACTAGAACACCTAAACCAACTAAAACACCTAACCAACTATAACACCAAAACCAACTAAAACACCTAAATCAACTAAAACACCTTAACCAACTAAAACACCTAAACCACCTATAACACCTATAACACCTATAACACCTAAAACACCTTTAACACCTAAAACAACGGAAACTCCAATAACAACTATAACACCTAAAACACCTAAAACACCTAAAACAACCACAACACCTTAACAACTAATACACCTAAAGCAAATTAAACACCTTAAACAACAAAAAACACCTAAAACAACTAAAACAACTACGACCACTAAAACAAATAGAACACCTAAAACACTTATAAACAACTATAACACCTAAAACAACTAAAACATCTAAACAACTGAAACACAGAAAAAACTAGAACACCTAAAACCACTATAACACCTTAAACAACTGCAACACCTATGACACATATAACACCTAAAACACCTATAACAACAAAACAACTAGAACAACTAAAACAACTTAAACAGCTTAAACAACTAAAACAACTAAAACAACTAAAACACCTATAACAACTATAACAACTATAACCCTTATAACAACTTAAACACATAAAACAACTATAACACCTAAAACAACTTAAACACCTTAAACAACTAAACACCTAAAACCCCTAAAACAACTAAAAACCTAAACTACTAAAACACCTACAACCATTAGAACACCTAAAACCCCTAAAACAACTCAACAACTAGAACAACTAGAACAACTAAAACAACTAAAACAACTAAAACAACTAAAACAACTAAAGCACCTTAACCACTATAACACCTAAGCCACCTAGAACAACTAGAACAACTATAACAATTAAAACAACTATAACAACTAAAACAACTGAAACAACTAACACAACTAAAACACATAAAACAACTAAAACACATATAACACCTTGAACACCTAAACCACCTAAAACACCTAAAACACCCAAACCACCAAGAACACCTTAACCACCTATAACACCTAAACCACCTATAGCACCTAAACCACCTAAAACACCTAGACCACCTAAAAAACCGAAACCACCTAAAAAAACTATAACACCTATAACAACTAAAACACATATAACAACTTAAACACCCAAAAACAACTAAAACAACTACAACACCTAGAACAACTACAACAAATATATCAACTACAACAACTATAGCAACTAAAACACCCGAAACAACTAAAACACCTACAACAACTTGAACACCTAAAACACCTAGAACACCTGAATTAACTAAAACACTTTAGCCACCTACAACACCTAAACACCTAAACCACCTGAAACACCTATAACACTTATAACACCTAAACCACCTAAAACACCGAGAACACCTATAACACCTAAAACATCAAAACACCTTGAACAACTATACCACTTCAACCACCTAAAACAACCTAAAAGACTGAGAAACACCTAAACCACCTACAACACTTATAACACCTAAACCATTTAAAACACCTAAACCATCTAAAACAACAAACAACTTGAACACCTGAAACACCTAAACCACCTACAACACCTAAAACACCTATAACACCTATAACACCTAGAACACCTAAAACAACTAAAACACCTAAGACAACTAAAACAACTAAACCAACTATAACAACTAAAACACGTAAAATACCTATAACACCCATAACAACTAAAACACCTCAACCACCTAAAACACCTAGAACACCTAAAACACATAAACGACCTAAAACACCTACAACAACTAAACACCTAAAACACTCAAAACACCTATAACACCTATTACACAAAAATACATCAAAACAACTTAAACAGCGTTAAACAACTAAACAACTAAAACACCTAAAACAACTAAAACACCTAAAACAACATGAACACCTTAAACAACTAGAACACATAAACAACTTAAACACCTAAAACACCTAAACAACTATAACATCTATAACAACTGAAACAACTAAAACACCTACAACAACTTGAACACCTAGAACACCTAGAACACCTGAAACAACTAAAACACCTTAACCACCTAAACACCTAAACACCTAAACCACCTAAGACACCTATAACCCCTATAATACCTAACCACCTAAAACCCCGAGAACACCTAGAACACCTTAAACATCTAAAAACACCTAGAACAACTAACACTTGAACCACCTGAAACAACCTAAAACACCTACAACACCTAAACCATTTTAAACACCTAAACCATCTAAAACAACTGAACAACTTGAACACCTAAAACACCTAAGCCACCTACAACACCTAAAACATCTATAACACCTAAAACACCTAGAACGCCTATAACAACTAGAACACCTAAAACAACTAGAACAACTAAAACAACTATAACAACTAAAACACCTAAAACACCAATAACACTTATAACAACTAACCACCTTAACCACCTAAATACCAAGAACACCTAAAACACCTAAACGACCTAAAACACCTACAACAACTCAACGCCTAAAACACCCAAAACACCTGTAACACCTAGAACACATAAAATACCTCATAACAACTTAAACACCGTTAAACAACTATAACAACTAAACACATAAAAAACAACTAAAACACCTAAAACAACTTAAACACCTTAAACACCTTGAACACCTAAAACAACTTAAACACCTAAACACCTAAAACACCTAAACAACTATAACATCTAAAACAACTGAAACAACTATAACAACACCAACAACTAAAACACCTAAAACAACTAGTACATAAAACAACTAGAACACCTAAACCAACTAGAACACCTAAACTAACTAAAACACCTAACCAACTATAACACCAAAACCAACTAAAACCCCTAAACCAACTAAAACACCTTAACCAACTAAACACCTAAACCACCTACAACACCTAGAACACCTATAACACCTAAAACACCTGTAACACCTAAAACAACTGAAACTCCAATAACAACTATAACACCTAAAACACCTAAAACAACCAAAATGCCTTAGCAACTAATACACCTAAAACAAATTAAACACCTTAAACAACAAAAAACACCGAAAACAACTAGAACAACTATGACCACTAAAACAAATAGAACACCTAAAACAGTTATAAACAACTATAACACCTAAAACAACTAAACATCTAAACAACTATAAAACATAAAAAACTAAAACACCTAAATCCACTATAACACCTTAAACAACTGAAACACCTAAGACACATATAACACCTAAAACACCTATAACAACAAAACAACTAGAACAACTAAAACAACTTAAACAACTTAAACAACTAAAACAACTAAAACAACTATAACACCTATAACAACTATAACAACTATAACCCTTATAACAACTCAAACACATAAAACAACTTAAACACCCTAAACAACTAAACACCTAAAACCACTAAAACAACTAAAAACCTAAACTACTAAAACACCTACAACCACTAGAACACCTAAAAAACCCTAAAACAACTAAACAACTCGAACAACTAGAACAACTAAAACAACTAAAACAGCTAAAACAACTAAAAGAACTAAAACACCTTAACCACTATAACACCTAAGCCACCTAGAACAACTAGAACAACTATAACAACTAAAACAACTATAACAACTAAAACAACTGAAACAACGAACACAACTAAAACACATAAAACAACTAAAACACATATAACACCTTGAACACCTAAACCACCTAAAACACCTAAAACACCCAAACCACCTAGAACACCTTAACCACCTATAACACCTAAACCGACTATAGCACCTAAACCACCTAAAACACCTAAACCACCTAAAAAAACGAAACCACCTAAAAAAACTATAACACCTATATCAACTAAAACACATAACAACTAAAACACCGAAAAAACAACTAAAACAACTACAACACCTAAAACAACTACAACAAATATATCAACTACAACAACTATAGCAACTAAAACACCCGAGACAACTAAAACACCTACAACAACTTGAACACCTAAAACACCTAGAACACCTGAATTAACTAAAACACCTTAGCCACCTAAAACACCAAACACCTAAACCACATGAAACACCTATAACACTTATAACACCTTAACCACCTAAATACCTAAAACACCTAAAACACCTAAACGACCTAAAACACCTACAACAACTCAACACCTAAAACACCCAAAACACATGTAACACCTAGAACACATATAATACCTCAAACAACTTAAACACCGTTAAACAACTAAAACAACTATAACATCTAAAACAACTTAAACAACTAAAACAACTACAACTAAAACACCTAAAACAACTAGTACATAAAACACCTAGAACACCTAAACCAACTAAAACACCTGACCAACTATAACACCATAACCAACCAAAACACCAAAACCAACTAAAACTCCTTAACCAACTAAAACACCTAAACCACCTACAACACCTAGAACACCTATAACACCTAAAACACCTTTAGCACCTAAAACAACTGAAACTCCTATAACAACTGTAACACCTAAAACACCTAAAACAATTAAAACACCTTAACAACTAATACACCTAAAACAAATTAAACACCTTAAACAACAAAAAACACCTAAAACAACTAAAACAACTACGACCACTAACACAAATAGAACACCTAAAACACTTATAAACAACTATAACACCTAAAACAACTAAAACATCTAAACAACTAAAACACATAAAAAACTAAAACACCTAAATCCACTATAACACCTTAAACAACTGGAACACCTAAGACACATATAACACCTAAAACACCTATAACAACAAAACAACAAGAACAACTAAAACAACTTAAACAACTAAAACAACTAAAACAACTAAAACACCTATAACAACTATAACATCTATAACCGTTAGAACAACTTCAACACATAAAACAACTATAACACCTAAACCAACTAAAACACCTAACCAACTAAACACCAAAACCAACTAAAACACATAAACCAACTAAAACACCTCAACCAACTAAACACCTAAACCACCTACAACACCTAAAACACCTATGACACCTAAAATCCTTATAACACCTAAAAACAACTGGAACTCCTATAACAACTATAACTCCTAAAACACCTACAACAACCAAAAAACCTTAACAACTAATACACCTAAGACAAATAAAACACCTTGTACAACAAAAACACCCAAAACAACTAAACAACTATAACAACTAAAACAAATAGAACACCTAAAACACTTATAAACAACTATAACACCTAAAACAACTAAAACATCTAAACAACTATAACACATAAAAAACTAAAACACCTAGAACACCTAAAACACCTTAAACACTTAAAACAACTTGATCACCTAAAACCACTAAAACACCTCGAACTACTATAACACCTAAACCACCTATAGCAACTATAACAACTATAACAACTAAAACGACTAAAACAACTATAACAACTATAACAACTAAAACAACTAAAACAACTTACACTACTAAAACACATAAAACAACTAGAACACATAAAACACCTGTATCACCTAAACCACCTAAACACCTTAACCACCTAAAACACTTAAACCACCCATAACACCTAAACCACCTTAAAACCTAAACCACTCAGAACACCTAGACCACCTAAAAAACCTAAACCACATAAAAAAAAATAAGCCACCTATAAAAACTAAACACCTATAACAACTAAAACACCTAAAGCAACTAAAACAACTACACACATAGAACAACTACAACACCTTAAACAACTATAACACCTAAAACAACTAGAACACCTAAAACACATAAAACAACTAAAACAACTATAACAACTAAAACACCTCAAACACCTTAACACCTAAACCACCTAAGACACCTATAACACCTATAACACCTAAACCATCTAAAACCCCGAGAACACCTAGAACACCTTGAACACCTAAAACAACTAGAACACCTAAAACAACTAGAACAACTAAAACAACTATAACAACTAAAACACCTCAAACACCTATAACACCTATAACAATTAAAACACCCTAACCACCTAAAATACCTAAATCACCTAAAACACCTAAACGACCTAAAACACCTACAACTGTGGCCCCCCTTTTACGTTAATACTTATTTACGACTGAGGGCCACACTAATTTGAGTTCGGTCAGCCAGGTGAGGTCGAAGGTTTAAACCTACACATGACACTCACCCTT
>SDVV010028029.1:0-12018 GCA_016164225.1 Gammarus roeselii | reverse complement strand
CAAGCCTCAGCTCCGTAAAGTACAGTTGGGACAACAACACCCTCATACAGCCCTCTCTTTGCTTCCATCCCCAACGTCCTACAGCTCATTACACTCTTCAGTGCACCCAACACTTTACATCCCTCCTTCACTCTCGCCTTCACTTCAGTTTCCACTACTTCAGTTTTCTCCACATGGGAGCCCAGATACTTAAAACACTGAACTTCCTCCAAGAGCTCTCCATTTAGGGTGACACTAATTTTGCTCGCATCGACAGTCCTCGAGCATCTCATTACTTTACTCTTACCCACGTTCACTCGGAGCTTCCTCCTCTCACACACTCTACCAAACTCAGACACTAGCCTACATAGCTTCTCCTCTGAATCCGCAACCAGGGCCGTATCATCAGCAAATAGCAACTGGCTCAACTGCCAACTCCGCCCTTTCGCTTCCAAGAGTTCCAAGCCACGACTTAGCACACACGCGTTCACCTCCCTGACCACTCCATCCAAATACAGGTTGAACAGCCAGGGAGACATCATGCAGCCTTGTCTCAGTCCCACTTTCACTGTGAACCAATCACTCACCTCGCTCCCCACTCTGACACATGCTCGGCTGTCTGCATAGAAACTCTGCACTACTTTCAACAGATGTCTGCCCACTCCATACGAACGCAACACCCTCCACAGCGCTTCCCTGTCAATTCTGTCATATGCCTTCTCCAGATCCATGAAGGCCCAGAACACATCATTTACTTTGGCAAGGTACTTCTCGCATACCTGTTTCACTGCAAATATCTGATCGGTACACCCTCTACCACTCCTAAAGCCACACTGTTCCTCTCCAATTGCGCAGTCCGTACTGTCTCTAATCTTTTTGATCAGCACTCTGCCGTACAACTTACCAACAACACATAACAGACTGATACCTCTCGAGTTGCAGCATTCATTTTTATCTCCTTTGCCCTTTTATAGCGGAACAATGCAGGCACTGCGCCACTCACTCGGTAGCACGCCTGCCGCAAAACAAAAGTTCAATAACCTCACCAACCATTCGACAATCGTTACTCCACCCTTCTTCAGGCACTCGGTCGCAACTCCATCTAAACCAGGGGCTTTCCCTGCTTTCATCGCGTCCACCGCCTCCTGTACATCTTCCATGGTAATGTCCGCAGTAGTCTCTCGCCCAAACTGGCATCCGAGCACCACCACCCACAGCAACAATGTCAGCCTCTCTGTCATCCTCGACATTCAACAACTCATCAAAATACTCGGCCCACCTCTTCCGTACATTACCACTTTGCAACAACAACTGGCCGTTTTCATCTTTCACCACTTCCTCCTTCCCGGTCTCTCCCTTTGTGAATTGTAATACCATCACACAAAATAACTTCATATCAGCCTTCCTAAGAACTTGTCCCACTGCACAGCTGCGCTGTTGAGCGATAATGGTCGGGCAGTCGTCACAGACTCATTATTGCTGAAGCGCTGCAGTAATGTTGAGAGCAAACTCTAAGCCGCTTTGAGTTTAGGGACTTTGACAGGCTCTGAAGAGGCTCAGTGCGGCTCACGGACGGTAAGAGGACGGTGAGGCTTACGAGCGGCGAAAGGAAGGGGCAAAAAGGAGGGGCTCAGTGTTGCTTCCTGGCGTCAAAAGTACGTGACTAGCAGGAATGGCTCTACGTGGCTCACGGGCGGCTCGGTTGAAGGAATGATTGCCTCTTGAGAAGGATCACTAGTTGCCAATTGGCGGGGGCTGGTTGATTGCACTGTTCCTGTCTACTGCATTATTTTTGTAGTGTATGTTCCTTAATTTTGCTGGAAAAATGAAACAGCTTGGTGTCACATCTTCAATCACATCAGAACCATGGAGTATTGACAATGTTTTGTCGATTATTGCTATTGCAATCACCTCAGGAGGTTGATTAATTTTTAAATATTATTGTTCTTCCTCTGCCCTCAAGTCAGCGGCAAGTGACCTTCAGCATTCGAGAAATTTACATATATAACTGAGAGTTCAGAATTAGTTAAAATTTACCGTCATGCATTAGGGAGGGATTTGGCCAATAATTTATGAGAATGCTGACAGTGATCTTTAATGGCCCTTCTCTTCGACTGTTGTAGATTCCGAGTTCGAGGACCACAAGTAGGGTATTTGCAGAGAACGCATCGGATCACATCAAAATATTTTTTCGTGAGCCAGCCTCACGTCAAGAGTAATATCTACTAACAGCAGAAACCTAATTGCAATATGCACTAAATCATCGTTCGTTGTGGCATCAATGTTAGAACGTTGGAGAGGACAATACGATTAAAATTGTTATTTTTTAATGTGCTTTCTTATTTGGATCGTCTGCATTACTCCAGCAGATTACCCTAATTTCTATCAGATTAAGTTAGCTGTATCCAATGTACGTCTATGTCCTAGATAATTTTGAATAAGATTATCAATACCGATAATCTTATTCAGAGCCATCAAGGGCATTGGAGATGATACATTTGATACATCTAACATAAATTTGATTCATCTAACCTAATCTAATCGAGAATAAAGTAATCAGCCCGAGCAAAGCAGACGAGTCAATTCAGAAAGCACCTAATAAAATAACAATTTTAATCTCCAGAATTCTAATATTGACGACACACCGAACGAAGTGCTAGTGCCTCTTGCAATTAGGTTTTTGCTGTTAGTAGATATTACTCCTGACGTGAAACTGTGTGCTGGCTTACGAAAAAATATTTTGATGTGATCCGATGCGTTCTCTTCAAATACTCTACTCACCGTCATCGAACTCGGAACCTATAACAGTTGACAGCATCCTCTTATATTATTTGTAAAAATCCCTTCATATTGCATAGCAGTAAATTTAATTGTATTTTCAATATTGAAACTTCTTCCATGACACTGCATTAGGAAAAGGATTGCCGTCCTGTACGTGGGCCATAGAAGTGTGCTATTTGAGAAGGCTTGGTATGGAGCACTTTGTTGGTGAAATGTAAGCGGGTGCTTACCTATGCCGGTATCACTAAACACTGATCCGAGCTATCTCGTCTCCCGTCAATTAGCCTAAGAGACTGAATATCATCCCGATCCATCTGCCTCCCACATGGCAGCGCACGTGGTCATTCATCCACAGTTGGTTGAGAACATTTTTCACCGAAGAGCCACTCCCTCACCTCTCTCAAGCGGACTGGACTAGAGCTTGCTATACCACATACTATCATTCACTTGTTTTGTCTCCTACCAGCCCGGTTGACTCCTTCCTAAGCCTCCATATGCAACACACGAAACAGGGCCCACCAGCACGTTTTCCTTCTTCCCAAGCCCCCATATGCAACACGCTAATCAGAGCTAACCATATCGGTAGCCGCTTTCCCGAACCCCCATTTGCCCCGCGCTAAACAGAAAAACCTTACCAAACAATGATTCGCATCCTCCAACCATCAGGAGGATCATTTCAGAGAAGCATAACCGTACAATTGTTTTACTGTTCTTGAAGAGGGTGTTCTCTGATTCCCAAATATCAAAACGATAATGAATCAAACTGAGTCGTAATAACCTCACGTTCCCAACGCTATTATTTGACCTCAGTTATTGGTTTGTGTACTTGTATTGCCATATGTTCTCGCCGCAACATATTGACCATTTCCATACTTTTCTTTTTCAAATATTATTAGAAGAAATGGTAGCCATCTCTTACCCGCTCTCTCTGATGATCTTTAGCAGCTCTACAGATAACGATGTTCAAACTGGTCCAATCAGCCAGACCACTGTTCCAGTGGTTGTGGAATACGGCTCGAGTATCTGGTACTTTAAACTGGAGCAGTTGGACATTCTGATTTGGAAATGTCCGATTAAGATTGAATATTGAAATGATGAATGATATTTTTCAACACGGTTTGTCGATTTATCAAATACCATAGATCAAAAATTCCTTGAAATGTGAGTTGTTACTTGGGGTTTCAGTGCTACGTCAATGAGTTTTTTTTTCTGCCCGCAGAAGTTACAACTTAAGGAATGGCCAATGAACGTCGAAACGAGCGGTACATCATTTGATGTGAAATGGCACACAATAGGTAATTGGATGACTCGATATTCTCGTTTCTTAGCCGAATAATTCAGTTCACTTTCCCTTCTTCGATAGCATTTGTATTTTTAGCCCTCATATGGAATCCTGAAACCAAAAACATATAAAACGGTCCACCGTTTTGATGGCAGCCTGCCGCCATAGCACCCCCGACCTGCGACAGTGCCATTCCTCGTTGTTGTGCAGCTTACACAGCCCAGTTAAATAATCTCTTACCAGAGGAAGAGGGCGCAGCTCGTGAAGACGGAGTCTTTTCTTATATCCGAGACCTAGATGATACCTTTGTCTTAGCAAAATTTAACAGGTAGGCAACTTCTGGTCGGAGACTCACCTCAATGGACGCCGACACGTCAATGAGCACAGCTTTGACGTGTGGGCGGCTGTTGCGGGACACGACGGGATCTCCCAATGTTTGGTGGCAGTTGTTGAAGGATGCGACAGAGTTTCTGGTTTGTAGGCGGCTACAGGTGTTCCAGTAAATCAATTGGTGTGATTTACTGGCAAGAGCACAATTGAAGAGGAAATGATTTGTATTATTTTTTAGGGGCTCAGAAAATATTTTCGTAGAATCCTTATCACCAGTTCCTGTTCCACAGCCGAGCACGCTCCCTGGATGGCCATGCAATGGGAACACTGGTATTCTTGTCTGGAAATAATGTCCGACGTAGTGACGGATTTCCACTGACAACGGAAACTGTGGTGTTGATCCAAATAATTCAAACCTTAAATCTTTATTTGTTTTTTTGTTATTGCTACCTGTAACTCAGTGGTCCCTAAACGTTCGCTGAGCAGATCTCAAACGCAAGTTCAGACAGTGACTCCAACAACATGACAGAAGAAGTCGTGTATCGTAAACTTCGAAACGAGACAATTTAATATACAGACAAAGAATAAATTTTGTTTTAATTTCAACACTGGGCAAGATTTAGACCGGATTCGCAGAAATGAGGGAACAATTTAGAACTTTGAATGTAATTACAAGTTGAATTAATTAATATTCTTTCTTAGCCAGCCACCAGCATATCGTTAGTCGCTACGTTGAAGTCATTACTCCATTTCTTTGATGAACCGACACAAAATTTTGTCTGCTTGGAGTGCGTTTCGACCATCCAAGCAGATTGCTTAGGCACATTCTCCTGTCGGAGATATAGAAGATACCGAAACTCGGTTTGGTTCCAGCGCCACAAGCTTGTCTTCCCTCTTCATGACTCGAGCGAAGCAGAATTCGGCCCTGACGAGTGTCGGGAGAATTTGCATGGCAAACGGAAAGGCCAAAAGGAGAAGTGCCCTGAGGGAAATGGCGGTGACAGGCTTGGGGGTACAGTACTTGTAGCCTTTTCATTGAGCGGCGTTTGGTAGGATTATGCTCGTGTGGGTTTAACAGGACAATGTTGTTGAGTGAAATGTGTTAAATCATTCCGTCGAATTAAATCATAGGTTTAAAATAATATTAAAATCAGCGCTTATGACTGTGTCTATCTAATCTGTCACTCTCCTCACAATATTAAGGATAGCGCTTATCTGTGTCTGGTGTTATCTGTCACGCTCCTCACAATATTAAATATAGCGCTAATGTTCGTGTCCGTCTGTAATCTGTCACGCTCCTCACAATTAGATAGGCCAAAATAAGTGGGTCACGCTAAAAAAAAAAATTGTTGCATATCCGATACGAATTGATTGGACGCAGTTATCTGTGCTGAGACTCGGAAATATATATATTTTTTTGATAAAAATGACAAACGTATCACGAATATATCAAAAATTAGAAGTAAGGCGACATATTTCCAGTTACAGAAGATTAATACAAACAAATTTCTTTAAAGGGTAAGAAAATAGTTTAGTTGGCGAGGACGTGAGGTAAGAACGTTTACGACATTCAATGATGGCAAACAACGTCACGAAGACGAAGACACAAGAAAGGGTACATTTATATTATTCTATCAATTTTCACGAATATTTTTAGGACATCTTCTTTTATGGACTACCGGAGTTTCGGGAACCTGTACTAATCTTGTTGATTAATAGTATATCAAAGCAAATCACTTTATGTAGGAGTCGACGCATCCCGAGAGGTTATATGAGGCAAATCTGAATAGTTTTTTAATCTGGATGGTATTGATTTTCTTAAAATCCGCCGAAACGGAATATTTATAGCTAGAATTGGATCGTATAGTCAACGGTTAAACAAGATTTTTCTGTTGAAGAAGTACATCAATTAATTGGGTGGCAGCACGGAAGCCCAGCGTTCGCGCTAAAGTTATTTCCGCACACGTGCACTATCGCCACTTCACTTCACCTCACTGTAATGGCCGGACACTTTCATAACCGCTAAAAATCTTTCATCACACGTGTTTTCTACCTAAACGACGTTTCAGCCCACACGCATTTTCGCCTCCTCAAAATCTGCCACTGTCCTATCTGCTCCTGTCTTTACACCTAAACAGGCGTACCAACCTAATGGATATCAATTTAATGGCACTTCAATAAAAAAACGCTAAAATACGACATTACGTACCTAGAAAAATACGTATGTTTGCCCGGTGGGTTAGAAATACGTACCTTTGCCCAGCGGGTTAGAAACACGTACCCTAGGTTAGGTTAGGTTGGGTAGGAAAAGTTCATTAAAGTGATAACCAGTGAAATGGTACGCCTCGTGGCTGATTCTGACGTGACTGAAACAGAGTTTAGGCAGAATGTCACTGGCAGATATGACAGTGGCTGGTGTGACTGAGTAGCGCTATAAATGTTTGCTGTTAAAGAATGGTACCTTAGATAGGTAGTCGAAAGAACTTGTGGCTGATATGTTGCAGTACTGGTTGATTGGTGAGTAGTAGGAAACGTTGCTTCGATATAACCAGTGCCCGCGATGTTTCCATCTCACGTGCGTGGGTATAACATCCTTCCTATCTGGCTTGGTGATGATTGTCGAGGCCGGCCACTGAGGGCGGAAGACAGCGTTACCTTGTGTTGCTGGGTATTTGCATATACATTTCAGGATTTCGTTGTAGGCTGAAAGTCCTAACCAAAGTCACAAAAGGGCCATTTTTCCATTAATAGATGCTCTTGGAAAATTGCTATGAGAGATTCTAGAGCAGTGTAGCCTCCAAGCCTGGGTTAAACTGTTAGGCTTCTTTTATTGGTGTCTCCAGCAACCCAGTATTGAGCAGGATAAATTGGAAGGTCGATCTATAGCCACTAGGATTAGGTCACAGGTGACGCAATTCATGGAGACAGACACATTGCCTGAGCTCCCGCGATTGAAATTTGCACCTAAGGAAGAGAGTTTCAGCCAAGTTTGCTCACGGAGACGTAAGTGGTGCGGTGCGAGAGCGTGCTTCTTTATTGGGTTTATCGAACAAAGATGAGCCTAAGCCAAACTATCTGCTTTTACAGCACCAACTTGATACGGGCACTTGTTCCTACCAACTGCCCCAGATGATGACTATGCAGGCCGTCACTTATCGTTGAAGACGATGTCCGGAGGGCTGTATCTTCATTTCCAATTGGCTCTTTGGGGAACTGGATGGTCTGCGTCCTGGTCATCTCAGAGCTCTGCTAGAGCGGGAGTCGAGGGAAATTGGCGCCAGCCTGCTTTCGCAGCTGGCAGAATTTACCAATATCCACTGAGGGCCGAGATGCCTACTTTCATGATTTTCACCTTTTTTGGAACTTATATTTATAAATGCGAACGCTTCCTTTCTCTAGTTTATTATCGTTGATCTGTCAATTGAAAGCCAGCAATAACTTTGCCTTGACTATAACCATGACGTGGAGTCATGAACGTGGCGTCATGAACGTGGCGTCATGAACGTATCGTCAAGAACGGGGCGCCATAAAATTGATCGTAATTTTATGACGAAATGTCATAAAATTTTCGACGTGGGTACATAAAATTGA
This sequence comes from Gammarus roeselii, assembly GCA_016164225.1. Taxonomy (NCBI): domain Eukaryota; kingdom Metazoa; phylum Arthropoda; class Malacostraca; order Amphipoda; family Gammaridae; genus Gammarus; species Gammarus roeselii. The sequence goes on along the minus strand of SDVV010028029.1, from coordinate 4,055 downwards.
AAATAATCAAAGAAAAAGGATATCCAACATACAAACTGAATCATTCAATTGGTGCATTCCAGAAGTCATCACAACACCCTGATCAGCTGCTGGGAGTAAATAATTGCTTCGTGGTGATGATACAGCAAAAAAAAAACTGTAACAAAGTGTGAATCAGATGCTGTAACCATTATTGTACCATCGAGTGCCTCAATAAAGATTCTTCTTCTTAATATTATTATTATAATTATTATTATTATTATAATTTGTATTAATACTATTATTGTTATTATTATCAACTGCCCGCGGGTTGTAGAAGCTGTACCAACTAATGGAACGATCTGTCCCTGGTCATTTTTATATGAACCCCAACCTCTAAGTATCTTTTTACTCATATCAGCAACTTTCCGGTTGCTGAGTCATCATTTGGCTGCAACTACAAACGATAAAGTTAAATAAAACCTTGTGGTGTATTCCATAACACAGAACAATCAATCATGTGTAAAGTGACATTTATTCGTAAACGCCGTGTCCATCACCAAGAGGAAGCTTGAAGTCTGATCAATTTTATTCAACGTGCTTGGACCATTGGTGCAGTTCCTCGTCCCTGCTACAGCAATTCAATTCTTCCTGTAGTAGTTAACAATCACATTTTCTTTGCCTAGTTTCCGTATGCCTAATGCAGCTTACTCGTTACTACTTGCAACCATCGACTATCCGCCTTTTGATTGGATCTCATAGCCCGACTTGACCATAACAAAATATATTTACTAGCAGATTTACTGAACAAAGGAACTATTTGAGCAGGTATAATAACCCCTGTTGAGGTTAGCGCCTCGATGCCAACGGGGATAATTCAAATAGAACCAAGCTCTACTACTTTCTCAAAGTTAACCACTATATTCCATTGGCCAAGGCTAAACTACGACTTCAGAAGGGAAATGTCAAGTTACTTGACAGCGTTGACACCTTCGGTGAGGATGACAAATCTACTTCTGGGCGAGGGAACCCTTGAATCACCTTCCAGGTTTAGTCACAGTTGGTCTTATGGCCTCGGGGCAGCTTATGGGCGCATAGACATACAAACAGACAAACAAACTGACAAATCGACCAACACGTGACAACGTCACCATTTATTACAGTAGATCAGGAGTCATGATGAATAGTTTTGATATCAGTAAATGCTCAACAAGAGAGTCCAGCGGTGTAAAACGAACTGGCACGATAATGTACCGAATTCGTATCAGGTCTATTCAATATTTGCTTAAGTTTTCTTAGCTTGAAAAACATTGCCATTGGAACACTCCATTTGCTTGGGGTGATTCAACGGACCTTTGATTTATTGAAGAAATACATGAACGTAACGGAGAGAAGTCGACAAAGCCTGGAAATGTAGATATTTCGAAATAATTCACCTCCATTTATAATTATCCTGTTTTCTTTCCGCACCACTTTCGATCTTGTTTTGCCATAGAAAAAATATAACGTTAATCGACCACAAAAATATAGATTTTTTTGGTGGGGTGAAAGATTTTCTCCCACCACCACTGCGTTTGAAATGATTTACATATTTGAACTTATGATAGGGTATTTGTCTAATCTTAAAATAAATGTCTATCAGCAATCGCGAAGAAAATCATACGATATCCACAAAATCGAAACTGACTGTTCTGTCTGTCCCACACTTGATCCAAACAACGAAGAAGACATGGATTAGCTTGATGAAAAATGCTAGTATATTTTCTTAATCTTACACACGAAAAGCCAGCTTTGGAGAACCGCCATTGCGCAATGCTAAGCTGCCGCAAATTCACAATTATTTCAAAGATGGCTCTGATTGACTATGGTGAAAGATGAGGCCAAGTGAGTCGACCGAAACAGGGATAAAGGCCGCCCGGGTACTCAATACTGCATCTTGCAACAAATAATATGATTCCAGTCCCAGCTGCTAATACTTTCGACGATTGCTGGGTTCTTGTGATGGTACGAGGTTCATGTGATTGTAGATGGACTCTTGGGCACTGGAATGGTCCCTGAATCGAAGGATTCTTCTTCTTGCAACAGGGCGTGTCGGTCATGAAGAATTAGAACATTGCTTGGGAAAATTATAATTTCTAATATAATAAAAGAATCAAGAACGACGACAAGGCTTTCTGTCAACACAATAAGTGGTTAGATACGACATTTGATAAGGTGAGAAGACGATGCCTATGCTTGACATCCGAATGCACTGTTCATAAGTATATAAATGTTAATGGGACTCCATATTCACTAAGAACAGGTGAAGCAAGATAGTGCCGATGTTCTGCGTTAGTTGATGTGAAAATACAGTGCGGTGACACCTAACGAGCGACCGTGATCAGTTGGGTTGATACTCTTCACACACTGAACTGGCGAGAAAGCGCTGTTGCTCTGCACGCGATTTTGCTGCATGTTGTGGGGGAGGTAGTTTTTATTCATTTATTCATGACCAAATGCGTTGCCGATACTCCCAGCGTTGGAGCAGTGTTTTCTGATCAAGCAGCGCTGCAGTGAACGGCGTAGATTACCATAACGTGATGAGATTTTGGACGGGGTTGAGGTTCGTGGATCTTCTCTCAAGATGAAAGAGCCGCTGCTAAGGTACTGTACAAAACGCAGGGTGCAGGGATTTGACAAAGTCATGATGGGAAGAATGTTGAAGAATAACTCGAAAAATAATATTGTATGTTGCTATCTGATGGAAGGGTTGTGAATTCATTTTGGTTGAGAAGTTCGATGGGGGATAAGGAATGAGAACGGTGCAGCTCGTCCTTAGGGTTGAGTGTTGGACGTGCAAACCATCAAAAAAGGCTGACGGCACACTACGTGGTGATTGCTGTGTTACAAACCTGGGGAGGGAGAGAAGCTGCCACGGGAACAAAATAATTACAGTTGCGAATGATCTGGTGAACTAATTGTTCCAGTTCGTGATTCGAATTTTGATTTAACAGGTTCTGTTTGACATGCTGACATCAATCCATTGATCAAGTCATGGATGCCCAACATAACTATTCAAATGGAATATAATTGTTGTCGATCTGTCGGTCTCATTTTTATAGCGCAAAAGTTTTCATTTGAATGAATGTTCGAAGTTGGAAGCAGTTTTCGTTTCTATTATTATGGATGTATTTGCTCACCAGCCGCAGTGCATCGTAACAGACCGGGAATGGGTGCATCTCTAAGAGTGAGCAGTCGTTACTCTCAGGACTCCTATTGAGAAGAGCAGCTGAGACTCTCAGAGGCGTGAGTGGTTGAAGGACGGAGTAGCGCGGTAACGTTTAAGTCGGAGATGGGGCCACTTAAAGTAGAATGATCAGATTGAGAATATAGGATTTATCCTTTTCCGTTTCATCAAGGAACAGTTTTGACCGTTCTGCAATTATATAACCCGCACTTGCCTGCTTAACTATGGCCTCTTCAACTATTGCCTCTGATGCAGTAAGAAATATTTCCATGGATGAATTCCCCACCGGGAGCGAGTGATTGCTTTTCACGCTGCACCCTTCAGTGGATAGACTTTGTGGATCAGTTTTCCGCTCGGCAATAAACTGCTGGTTTATTCAACTGGAAATAACCCAATCGTGTGACTGTGTACTGGCCTCGATATTGAAACGACACCTTTGCTCTCCAAACCAGTGAAAGTTAATCTTAATTGTAATACGACATGTGCGAACCGGAAACACCGAATATATACGAGATCCAATCCCTTGGGAGTGTTTTCTAGATGAGGGATATCAGAGATAAGACTCTTACTTTTCATGAGACATATTATAGGAAATTCTGATAAGATCGTCTGGTGGATCGAATGGTTGCATCTTATTTGTCTAAAAACAGTTAAATATTTGAAAAAATTAGTGCTTGCCATCAATCAATATGAATAGATGTTATTAAATGTCGAAGGTATTTGTACCCTCTAATTAAGACTTTAGTTTTTTTTTTCGACATCGCTGTGACAGAAGAAAATTTCGGTCGAGGAAAAGTTATGCTCATAAATGTCGTGGTACTATTTGACCACCGTGATCCTGTAACAGGGAGAACTTCATCGAGTTAATATG
>SDVV010028028.1:0-12018 GCA_016164225.1 Gammarus roeselii | reverse complement strand
TGTGTATGGGTTTTACAGCGCTGGGAGGGGGGAGCAGAGGTTCCAGGATTCAGAGGGGCCTCTATAGGGTCCCACAGTTTCTCAAAAGGCTCCCAAAGGGTCTCAAGGGTGTCCCTAAGGGCCCCAGAAAGATCCAAGTGGACCACCCCAAATCCACCTGGTCTCCCAAGTCCCCCGGGTTCCCGAAACCCCGGGTCCCCGAGTCCCGCGGATCCCACGAGGACCTCCTCTCCCTGGGTCACCTTGTCTCAACCAACCTCGATGCATATAATAAAAAATAACCAATGCAAAATTTATCACCATGAAAAAAGGGCAGATAAATAAAATAGAGCCCAAGCAAGAAGAAATAATAAAATACTAAAATAAAGTGTTAATGATCTATAAAATGAATAATCATCCATCCACCCCAAGGATACAGAGTAGGTTCAACACAGATACAGAGTAGATTCAACGTAGATACCGAGTAGGATTAACGCCTAGATACAGAGTAGGTTTAACATAGATACCTAGTAGGGTTAACATAGATACAAAGTAGGTTTAACGTAGATACATAGAAACTTTAACGTAGATACAGAGTAGGTTTAGCGTACATACCGAGTAGGTTTAACGTAGATACCGAGTAGGTATAACGTGATGCCGAGTAGGTTTAACGTGATACTGAGTAGGTTTAACATAGATACAGAGTAGGTTTAATGTGATACAGAGTAGGTTCAACTCAGATTCAGAGTAGGTTTAACGTAGCTGCAGAGTAGGTACAACGCAGACACCGAGCAGGTTTAATATAGATACAGGGTAGGTTCAACGCAGAAACAGAGTAGGAATCAGAGGGGCCTCCAGAGGGTCCCACAATTTCTCAGGAGGGTCCCGAATGGTGTCATGAGTATTCCAAAGGGCCCCAAATGGGTCCAAGAGGATCCCCCAAATCATCCTCGTCTTTCTAGTCCCCCAGGCTCCCGGAACCCTGGGTCCCACGAGTCCCACGAGTACCCCCCTTCCTTTGGTCGCCTTGTCTCAACCAACCTCGATATATGTAATGATAACAAATACTAAATTTATCACCATGAAAAAGGGCAGAGAAAAATAACAGAGCCAAAGAAGGGAAAGAAAACGGGAATAAATTTTTATTGATCTATAAAATGAATAATCATCCATCCAACCCCATCCCTCGGTCTGAAACCAAGTTCCCGATGGCTCCGTATGTGGTCACGAATTCCAGAAGCCTTTCTGTCACTTTCTGCGTTGATTTCCTGCGCAGAGGATACGTTATCAGATATTTCGCTAGGTGATCTACCATCGTTAAAACGTAGCAGCAACCCTCTTGACTTACCGGTAGCTTCGTCAGGCCTACCCACGCGTTCCAGAGGTCTTGCTACTTTGGCGAACTCACCCGTGGGTGGGACAATCCTGCCGTGAAGCTGACGTCGCTGACACACCAAACACGTTTTTATGTATTATTTTATATCAGCGATCACGTTCAGCCGGTAATATTGACAGCATGTGCGTTTCCATGTACGCAGGTTACCTTAATATCGTCCTATCTCAGAGTCGTGCACCATAGACATGGCAAATTTTTTTAGTGACGCAGGCATGACAATCGTTTCGTATGTTCTGTGCGGTTTCTTCAAGACCACTCATTTTTTGAGTAAACATTCTTCTACGAAAAAATCTGAGTCGGTTGCCTATTTTGAGATATCTTTGTCTACTTCCCCGCCGTGGAACCTTCGGATCGGACCCCATGTATCGTATAGATCTTGTTCAGCGATAACATTGTCTCTTGTGATCTTTCCCTGAACGGCCGCAATGCTGACTTCTTCGGCTTCGACTTCTCGGCTTCGACTTCTTCGGTGGTGACAAGAACTTCCTCGATTTCGCCGCTGTTATTCTCATCCTGGTCGCGGTCCTTGGATGGATCGTCAGGTACATGGTGTATGCGGCCCTTCTTCTATTCCACCTAATAATCGTGTTGGCTCAGGCACAAGGCCCACCGTGCTAGACGATCATTGTTACTTTTCTTATACTGGAAAATGCTTCGGAGTGCTGTGTGATCCGTTATCACCTTGAACTTACATTCACATAAATACGGATGAAAGTGTCTCACGCTGTCAACAACCGAGAGCGCTTCTAATTCGGTGACTGCGTACCTTTCTTCAGCAACTTTTAGTTTAGGTGAGTAGTACGCTACCGGGAACTCGACTCCGTCGTGCTCTTGATTGTGGACTGCTGCAATGGTCACCTCTGATGTGTCTATGCAATAGGAAGTCCTGCATGTTGAAAATCCATCAAGATCTCATCTAAGGGTTCTAGGTGTTCCTTCAGAGTCTCCGCGTACACGAAGATGTCATCTTGAAAGGCCATTGCTTCTTAGTTTCCCAGACCGAGATGTCGCTCCAAGATGGCGCACCAGTCATCTGGTATTTATAGCCGCTTCCCGACACTCACATAGGCCCGAGCAGGTACTCGTAATGTTCCGACTCGGCTTCAAACGCGGTGGACTTGCGGCTCTCATCGCTCAATGGGACTTGGTGGAATGGTGACGAACTGTTCATTATGCTTTAAATAGAGTGTCCTCCCTGAATTTACTATGTTAGGAATAGGGAATTTTTCCTTGACTGTAACGGCATTCAAACGGCGATAATCGATTACGATCCTTGCTGAACTGACCGGTTTCTTTACTATTACGACGATGGCACTCCAGGGTGACGTCGATTCCTGGATTATTATGGCATTAACCATTTACGTAACATTATCTTCGAGTATTTGCTTTTCAGCGAAAAGCAAGCGCTATTGTGTCACGTTTATCGGGGTCTTGTTCGTCACACGTATATAGTGCTCATAATCCACTAGATGACCGATATTTGTGTCCGAAGCAGTAAATGCGCTTTTATATTTCCACAATAATTGCTCCGATGTGTCGCCTGTGTCCGGGTCTAGGTTACCATCATCCACGTTGTCGATTTGCATGACGATGTCGGCGTCTTTGTCATCTTCTTTATTGAAGTGTTCCACGATATTCTCGCTATCGGTGCTAAAGAGAACGGTTTCATCTTCCTCTTCCTCGTGGAGTCCGGGTATCCTGGTTCCTCCCGCAATGTAAGTAGACGATAGTCGAAGCTCGCAAATACTTTGTAGGAGCAAGCTGCGAGGTAACCGGGGTACCCAATGAAAGAGCTCAGACCTCCTGGGTACCAATGGAAGCTTTGGGGTACTTGTGACCGAGCTGGAGCACCCGTGAAAGCTGTCTGGTCATACGGCACAGAAACTCAAGCCAGTGAAAGACCTGGGGTAACAGTGTAAGAACTTGGGTAGAAGTTTCACGACTCCAGTCTCCTATTTTACTAACTTCAGGTTATCAGTCTCATATTTAATCAGCCGTGAGTCGAGGACAAGGAGGCAGATTAATAGCTGCACACCTCTGTAACTGACCTCCGGGGAGTAACTCAGAAAGTAAATCTTACTACTACAATTCAGCAAAACGCAAAATCGGTGTTGTTGAGTAATACACGGTATACGCAATATTATTTACTTCAGATTACACCCTAAAACACGTAAGCTGAAGCGGGTTTCGGCTAATATACGGGGCTCACAATAACAAAGGTAAGACGGAAAGCTATAAAACGGTATTGCACTCATTACAAGCCCAGACGGGACACACTTATTTTGAGTCACTTGACATAGACTCGTAACATTCTAGCGCTAAGGGCTCTTACACAATTTGGTTACACAGAACATGACTCATTACATAATTCCTTGAATTAATCGCTTAGGATCCGGTGTTGATCCGGCTTAGCTAACCCTATTACCCTAGCTCCTATCACAATATATTGACACACTGAGCACACTTTAACTGATAGGATAGTAACCTAGCTTGGAAGGTACCTAACCGGAAGTATGACGTTCAGAATCCTAGGTTGCACCCGCACGTTGTAAATGCTAGACGAACTTTTTCTTGGCCCACTACAGTTCCGTAGCTCTCCGATTGGCACCGGAGGGTGCCGTCGTGATTTCATTTGATTTGGGCCTCATTTCCACCAGAGCCTCAACGTGAGTCATAACGGTGCCGTCGTGAGAACGTGCTGGGATGTTCACGCGAGGAAGGATGGTGTGTCGACGACGTCTGATGCTGGGTCGACAACGTCTGCAGACGACGTTAAGTAGTAGTAGTAGCTGCTTCCATTTTTTACCTGAGTCCCAACGCGAAATTAATGCAGGCTTTCCGGTAGGGCGGTTGAAGAGTGGCGAAGTAGGTGCAGCGTAGATTAGGAGTAGGTTCAACTCAGATTCGGAGTAGCTTCAACGTAGACACAGTAGGTTTAACACTGTTACAGAGTAGGCCTGACAAAGTAATATAAAATAAATTTGACATAGGTACAAAGTAAACTTGACGCGGCTACAAAGAAAAGTTAACAGATACAAATTAAATTTAACGTACATTCAGAGTAACTCTAACGCGAGTACAGAGTAGGCCTCAAAGTAAGTTTGACGAAACTACAAAGAAAATTTGGCAGATACCCAGAATATTCAACGTATAAACATAGTAAATCTTACGCGGGTACAGAGTAGGCCTAGCGTAGATACAAACTATGCTAAACACGGATACAAAGTGAATTTACCATCTAATATATATGCAAAGCAGGTTCATTGCAGACGCAGTAGGTTTTGCGCAGAGGTGTGGTAGCAGCATCTCCGTTCTCCTCCGAGCTCCAACGTGTAGTCACTGCGGGCTCCTCCTCATGGCACGACGATCCGTTGATTTTGCACAACTTCGTGCACGAAGTTAAAGTAAAAATACTCAATTAGTACGCAGGGAGGACAGCGAGTTCGAAATCAGAGATGACTCAGACCTCGCTTGCCCTACACTACCTCATAGAGGCCCGTGTGATTTCAAAAAGCGATCAGATTTTCCGGGATACCGTTTCTGTGAGCAGGCGTTGCAGGTTGCACGGGGGGCTCAAGAAGGCTCGTCGGGCTGCTGAGAGTGCATCACAATCTACTAGTAAGTATTTCACGCTGATTGCCACTTGGTGGCAAAAGGGGCATGGTGGTGCGTCCGGTCCCATTTCTACGTCCATTAGGTGGTTGTGAGTTATCCACGTGTGTCCCGTGCATAGACGATTAATGAACACTTGGTCTCTGATATTAGAAAACCTGGTGTCCCATTCTCCCACGGATGGTTTAGCTGCAAGGATATTTTGTCCACTTTGTTGCCACGAATCGTTCAATCGTGATGTTTTACGTGAGTTGATGACAGGGAACCAGTCTCGGTAATGGATAAATGAATTGTTCCAGCTGGTTAGACACCCGTTTAGCGAGAAAATCTGCACGTTCGTTTCCTCTTATTCCCTCGTGTCCAGGGATCCAGCAGAACTCGACCTCCTGGCCCGCCTTGGACGTCGTGAATAGGTGGTGTTGTAGTTTATAAGGGCAGGCGATCAAAGTGCAGAGTTGTCAGCTGGGTGAGAACACTCAGACTATCTGAAAATGTAACACTTTTGGGGTGCGTGTAGATCCGCAGAGAATATAGAGGCCTCTTGGGGTAAGGTGGCCCAACGCGAGTTCCCTCGCCTATGGCGGGGGCTCCCACTCCGTCCGGTGTTTTCGAGCCGCCAGTGTATATACAGCGGTGCTCAGAGTACTGTTCATCGAGTAGTCGTGAGAATTCTCGGCGGTACGTGTTAGTTGAGGTTGATGCCTTGAAGTATGTCTGCAAATTTAGGTTGACCAGAGTTGAGCTGATCACCCACGTTGGTGTGTTGATTTGAAGAATTCGATAGGCGATTGAAGGCTTGATTGCTTTGCGTCTTATGTTCAGCGAGGTCAGTTAGTTATCCACACGTACAGAAAAGGGTAAGCATATGTTTTTATTAGCCGCAAAGAGGCGTTTATCAAGAATGTTGGTGACGTCACCGGAGCGAGTGAGGAAGCTCGTTAGCAAGCACGTTCAGGGATTCGATGGGTGTGGAACGGAACGCACCGGTTGTGATACGCAGGGCGTTATTTACAATGATGGAGAGAGGTTCTAGGGTGGTTTTGGCTGCTGAACCGTAAACAATTGCTCCATAGTCAATGCGCGAGCGTATTTATGTTCTGAATAACGTCATGCCGATGTGTATATCGGCTACGAATTTCAAGGATGTTACAGAGAGGATAAGTCCGGTTGCTTTTTTTGCAGCGAGTCTCTGGGGCTTCAATATGAGGTCGCCATGTGAGTTTAGGGTCCCATACAAGATCGAGGAATTTAATTGATTCCTTGTATACTTGCGGAGTGTTGTTTAGCGTTAGGGCTGGTTTTTGGTGTAAGCCGGGCACGAGTGTAAAGTGCATGCTTCTCGTTTTAGATGACGAGAATCGGAATCCGTTTAAGAAGGCCCAGTTCCCGACTAGGCTAAGACATTTCTGGAATTCCTGTTGAATTGTTAAGAGGCTAGGGTGCCTGTAGCTTATTTGTAAGTAGTCTACGTATAGTGATGAAAGCAATCTTCCGTCGTGCAGGAGAATGTCTGCTATCTGGTCGATTTTGTGTATAAAAAGTGTGACACTGAGGACGCTTCCTTGGGGGACGCCCATTTCTTGCGGATAGGATGGTGACAGGGTGTCGCCGACCTTACCTTGACGTTGCGATTTTGCAAGAATTGGTGGATATAACGTATAAGTGGCCTCTCAGCCCTTTGCGGTGGAGATCCTCCATGATGCCATATTTCCAGGTAGTATCGTAGGCTTTTTCCACGTTGAAGAAAATGAAAACCACGTGTTCTCCTCGGACAAATGCCTGTCTAATGTTAGATTCCAGTCTTACAAGATGGTCCGTCGTAGAGTGGCGCTTGCTGCTGCCACACTGGATGCTGTTCAGGCCTGCATGCATATCAAGGTAGTCGACATAGCGCGTATTTATCATTCTTTCCATGGTCTTGCTGAGAACGCTAGTAAGAGCGATAGGCGGTAGTTATGTGGGTCGCCGAAGAATTTCCCGGGCTTGGGTATTATGATAATTGTAGATTCCAGCGATTGATCGGGAAAAAATGAGTTTGAGTACAGAGTGTTGAACCCTTATAATAAGTGCTCACAAGCGCCATCTGGGAGATTTTTGATCATGTTGATGTGTACCCGGTCTGCCCCAGGTGAAGTTTCACGTGTATGGTCTAGAGCGCTCTGTAGTTCGTGAGGAAGAAAGTTTTGTTGTATGCCTCTTCGTTTCCAAAAATAAAGTCAAGATGTTCGCCTCCTCGCAAGTTCTTCTCCCGTTAGAAAGTAGCTGAGTAGTTTGTCGATTGCAAAATCTGGCTAACGTCTGTGGTAGTTTATTTGCGACTTCCGCGTGGGAAAAAGAAGTTCTGCCTCCGTCAGAAAGGATGTTAATAGGTCGCTCGGGTTTTCCCTGAATACGTCGATTTTCTTCCTACACCTGGGAGAGGGGGGTGTTTCAATTAATAATATTGAGTAATTGAGCCCAGCTACACGTTTCTTCTCCACTAGAAGTTTTCGAAATACAGCAGATGCCCTTTTCCAAGCTACTCTGTTCCTGGGGAACCGTGCGCGTCGGTAGGAATGGTATAGCTTTTCACGCTTTTAATTTGCACCACCATGGTTTCGAAAAGAAGGTTGAAGAAGCATATTGGGGAATGCTTGCCTCTGCTGCAGCTTGAAACTTTTCGTATAGTTGGGCGACGATTTCTACTTCGGGAATGTTGTCCATATCACTCCACGCGATGCGTGCCGAGTATTCCATCCAGCTGGCTTTCTTGGTTGGTAGGTAAGAAGCGATGTGATGACTAGGTTATGGTCACTGTCGTTTGTTGAAGGCAAAACTCCCCAAACGAGTTGGGTTGCCAGAGTGGGAGCAGATGGATAAATCGATGACAGTTTAACTTTCGGGGGGGATTCGGGTGTGTTGTCCGTCGTTGAGAAGGACCAGGTTGTGAGTGTTTATGGTGTTAGCCATTATCACTCCCCTGGGGTCTGTTCTCATCCATCCCCATGTTCCATGGTAGCTGTTGGAGTCCCCAAGGAGGAGCACTGGTGAGGGCAGTTGGTTTAGCACTTCAGTCGTTAGTGCTTCCGAGAGGTCATGGCTTCTTGATGAGTAGATGTATACCACTGTTATTGGCCTTGAGACGCATATCTTTACGGCGATAGCTTGGAGTTCTGTCATTAGGGGAAGGCGGAGGAGAGGTACACTTTGGTGGATCATAAGTGCCACTCCACCGTGAGCAGTAAAGTTGGTGTGGCCTTGGCGGCGGTGTATGATATATTGGGGAATTCTGAGGGTGGTCTCTCGGAGTTTGATCTCCTGGAGGCCATTCACCAAAGGTTTATGGGTGGCGATAAGGGATAGTAATTCATCGTTCTTGTTTCCGAGTCCCTGGCAGCTCCACTGGAGTATTTTGGTGTTTATTTTGAAGGCTGTTTGCACTCTGACCTTAATGATCTTGAGTGGTCGCGTGATTTGCTTGAGCATCTGTGGTGTGCGTGTTTTTGAGTTTGCCCGGGGGTTACGGGTTGGAAGTGTTCACGGGAGTGTCTGCCTTCGATGGAAGGTAGTCTGCTGTGGTTGATGCTGTCGCGACTGCGAGTGCTCCTGTGGGAAAACGAGGATGTGTGCTCTCTGTGTTTGCTTTGTGAGCGAGTGCGCTCTTCTTCTGTGGTAGCTTTTTTATCTGTTTGGGTGGTTTGGGCTAGGTAATATGACTGGTTGAGCGGAGGTCTAGCGTATGAGCTCTGCTAGATAATAGCTGTCAGCGAGGTCGTGATCGTTCTCGCTGATGGTGTGTTCGTTAGTCGGGTTTGTTACCGAGGGATCTTGTCCCTCGCAGTGGTTTTCCACGAATGGAGCCACATTTGAGACATGTGGAGGTAGTTCTGGTGACGCAGAAATATCTAGATATTTTGGTGGAGTAGACTGCGACAACGCAGTCCTAGTATTGAACGAGTCCAGAGATGTACTCCTCGATTTCCTCCTTCGGGATATCCTCAACGTAGATCAAACCTAAACTTGTTGAGAAAGTCGGGTGTGGCTCTATTATGCATGACTTTCCACTGAGTCTGTTTTTGGAGAAAATCGTGTCACTTTGAAGTTTCCGGTCTGTAGTTGGCGTCGAACGTGATCTTCAGGTGTTCTGGAAAGGTATGACTATTATTGAAGAAGTTGTGTTCATTGAATAGTGTGTATTGCTTCCTCCTTGCAGCCTTTGAAGCTCGGTTCGGATTACGGTGGGGTGAAGAGTTGTCGTCAGACGTAGAAGTGGAGGTACTCGTGTAAGTTACGGGTTCTTTAGTTGGTTGGTTCTTAACTAGCTCGTAGATATAGAGGAAAATGGTCTCGACATGACCCTCAAGTCAATTGGGCTAGGTTCTGCGGCGAAAACATCTGCTCCCTGTTTAGATAGGCCAGTAGCTTGGCTCAGCTGATTCAATATTTCCTGAATGTTCTTGGTCAACTAGTCAATGCGGCCGTCCCTCCGATCGTCTTCCGCCGAGGTGGCGCTGGTCATCTTGGCGAGGCTGATGTTCTTGGCCGTTGGAATCTTTGTCTTCGGTGCTCTGGAGGGGATGCTGGTCCCTCCTGAATGGAGTTTATTTCTACTCCCCATCGGCCCTTTGGTTCAAGCCAGGGGCCAAAGAGTCATCTCTAGAGGCCTCTTGACCGGCTCTACCGAGTTTAAAGTACTTTAGTTTTTAATTATTGCAGACAATGCAAGCAAACGGGCGGTTTAAGGTCCGAGCACAAACTAAGGACCAATTTGTGCAATAGCGGGGTTTTCAGTTGGTATTCGGTGAGGGAACAATTTCGATTTCCACGGACGACAATAAACTCCCTAGTATGTTACGGTTGGAGCAAAGTAGCACTGAGTCACTACCGACGATATTTTGATGATCTAAGGCTTGTAAAGTACAATGCTGTAATTATCAAAGCTAAACACTGTTTTAGATTTACGATTATCTATAGGCTATACGAGTACCATACAACGGCGAGGACTAAGAACGGCGAGGATTAAGAACGGCGAGGACGGGAGAACTACTTTACGGAACGGCGAGCATCGGACGGCGTGTCTAGGCGAAGGAGCTGTTCTGTCAACTACCTCACATCGTTCTTTCCGAGGCCGGTCTGAGCTCAGCTCCGGCCTTTTATGTCGATTAAACGAATACGGTGATGATCCTTCGATACGTCCGGCCAACTCTATTCATCCAGTTGCTTTCTCATGGAGCACTGTTGCGAGGCAACGTCTAAGCAGAAAAACGTGGTCAGCGTCTGCTGACTTCTGTCTTCAGTAAGCATTCCTCTAATAGGATTTGTGAATAGCATCCTGCTCTAGCATGCTCGGACGCTGTGTTGAGTCTACATTTAAACGACGCCTTATGTGACGACTATAGTTGACGGTGCAAACATGGATGAGGAATTGGATGGGTCGCCTAATGTTCCTACTTTCGTGCATCCCATGTTTGTATTGATAGTATGCTCCGGGCTCTACAATGTGCAAACAGTGATTCTTGACCACGCACACCGTACTTGCCGCAGCTCCGTCGTACCTCATGAATGGCATTGCTACTACTGTCCGTCTTTCCAAGAAAGCATGGGTTTGCAACCGGATTGCAGTTGCAGTGCCGGGAGGAACGCGCGTGTCGGTGGGCACTCTTCCGATGAACTCGGTGATTGGTTTCTCGCTGATAGCCATAGCACTTTCGGCATCCATGTTCTTGTTTGTGAAGAGATGCAGTTTGCCAGCGATTATGACTCCCTTCCTTTGATAATCTATGGTGGCATACGATAATATTATTGCTTCTTAAATCGGAACCCGAACACAAATTTCCGGAGAATCTGCTAGTATTGATTATATATGCGTAGCCCTCCACATCGCCTTCGAGGGTTAATACGCATATCCTTATTTGTTTTTACATTTTCTTCCAAGAGTGCGACAACTTTTTGATCATCTTTTCGCGAGGCTCGATGATGCTTCCGCCCTTGACATACTTCTTTGGGGGGGTTTTCATTCTCAAACCTTCAAGGCTATTTATTTGACAGACAATGCAGATTATATTAGATGATATAAATTGAATTCGTTGGATAATTTTTTTTTTAACTAAAATAAATCACTTTCGGAGAGAGGAAATTCCCTTATGGAACGAAGTGTGGGGTTGGATGTGATCACCCAGACGGAACTCCCTCCGACCCACTTATACCTCTCCCCGGCCTCCAGACCTGCTGATAGGATGCTGAATGCGTTGCCTCTCTGTAGGGCCTGTCCCAACCGCTGCTAGAACCATAGAATCTCTCTTGAATCTCCAGTTGACTCCACCAATCTTCGTTCGATCTCCTTCACAATTCGCGCAGTTGACTTGCCATACACCCCTGTCGTCTCCAAGGCTATTGGCTCAAAATGTAACTGACAGGTCAAAGCGCCATTCTTCCTTCCTCTGTAACTGCAGAACCAGCTGAAATTGCAGAACCTATCAGATACGTTTCCGTATAAGTGTCCACACAAGTACAGTCCCAGCATAAACTCGTACCATTCTTGAAGAGGAAAACTGTGATGCCATCGAGTATCTTGCCATCACTTCTATCCAAATGCAGAGGTTCCAACACCGATGGTAGTCCCGCTCTTTGAAAAGATCTTCTGACGATGTCGTTCAGCGCAGAGTGTCTGGGAAAGCGACCGGCACTATACCTACATGGTAGTCAATGCAGTCCCTTCTCGTCCATTCTCTGACCGCAACGACATGGATGCTGTTGACAGATTTTAGATCCCACCCTCAGGGCAACGGCAATGCGCAGTGTCTCTGGATCTAGTTGAGACCCTAATGATGGCACAGGGACAGCATGAATCCAGAGATTCAGAGCAGCATCTCCTGCTCTTCTGAAACCGAGGCCTCCATGACTAACTGGCAAAATGACTGGGTTCCAAGACCTGTCATCGTGTGGAACATTGGTCACCCTAGTGACAGCATCCCTCAACGCCAAATCGAAACTGTTCAAGACACTAATCATGTTGATAGGCGAGCGTTGATCTGAGCACATATTGCAGTTTA
>SDVV010028027.1:0-12018 GCA_016164225.1 Gammarus roeselii | reverse complement strand
GACCAAGTTTGTGTCTGTCGACCAAGTTTGTGTCTGTCGACCAAGTTTGTGTCTGTCGACCAAGTTTGTGTCTGTCGACCAAGTTTGTGTCTGTCGACCATGTTTGTGTCTGTCGACCATGTTTGTGTCTGTCGACCAAGTTTGTGTCTGTCGGCCAAGTTTGTGTCCGTCGGCCAAGTTTGTGTCCGTCGGCCAAGTTTGTGTCCGTCGGCCAAGTTTGTGTCCGTCGGCCAAGTTTGTGTCCGTCGGCCAAGTTTGTGTCTGTCGGCCAAGTTTGTGTCTGTCGGCCAAGTTTGTGTCTGTCGGCCAAGTTTGTGTCTGTCGGCCAAGTTCGAGTCTGTCGGCCAAGTTCGAGTCTGTCGGCCAAGTTCGTGCCTGTCTGCCAAGTTCGTGCCTGTCTGCCAAGTTCGTGCCTGTCTGCCAAGTTCGTGCCTGTCGGCCAAGTTCGTGCCTGTCGGCCAAGTTCGTGCCTGTCGGCCAAGTTCGTGTCTGTCGGCCAAGTTCGTGTCTGTCGGCCAAGTTTGTGTCTGTCGGCCAAGTTTGTGTCTGTCGGCCAAGTTTGTGTCTGTCGGCCATGTTTGTGTCTGTCGACCAAGTTTCTGTCTGCCGACAAGTTTAGGTCTATTGACAGTTGAATGTTTGTCAACGAAGTTATTATGGAACAGGCAGGGCTCACAGAGACAGCAAATTCAGTACGTCTGCGCAACTGCCGACCCCATCTGTGGCTTTGTAGAGGCAGTGGGTCACTAATCCACTGCCCTGATGGACCGCCGCGTACTGAATCTTACCTATCGTTGGGTCTAGTGAGGCTAGAGAGTGCTGTACGGAGCTCAGTGACCCGTGTGCCTCAGTCAAGCAGCGGCGCACGAATGAATGATGGGGTAGGGCAGGCCTCTCTTTAATAGTCGCGCCCTACGAGGGACCCTATTATGACTCACGTTGAGGCTCCGCTGGAAATGAGGCTCAAATCAAATCCCTTATATAGGTAAGGGGGGAGGGGATCAACCGGCAACTCCCGACCAAAAGCAGACCCGGCCGCCATTTGGAAGAAAGCCGCGTCAAGAATTTGGAAAATTTCGAATTTCTGAAAAAAGTGGATAGACACAAAGGTCCAAACCTGTCGAAAACGACTTCCGACGAATGGTATCGAGATTCTCTCGTAAATACGTCTCTGTAATGTTTCCTCAAGATTCATTCGAATAAAAAGCAGAAGCTCAATGCTACACACACCTATGGCTCTTACGAAGTGGCAGAGAAAGAAGGGATTTGATTTGGGCCTCATTTCCACCAGAGCCTCAACGTGAGAGAAAGAGGGGAGTTTAGTTATGTAGCTTTTAAAACGATGGATTTCAATAGAAAAAGGTAATCCCATTCATGAAGTGGGCTTACAGGTAAGAAAACATACGCATTAGAACAACATTGGATTAACATAAAAACCCGCAGAGATGTTATTTGAAATAGTTCAACACCCTAACCTGTCTCGGGAGTAACCCACCAATGACAGAAGGATCGCAAAGTTTACAGATGCATTAACAATCAACATATGGGTGACCAGGGGTCTTTGTGATCCTATGAAGAGTCGACAGCGATTTTAGGGCGCGTGAAAAGAAGCGGTCATCAGCAACTTCTCAAATAAGTGATGACGGATATTTAAAGTAAAACACGCAGTTTCAGAAGAGCTGTATGATCACATCGATAAAATAACCCTACCCAACCGAAAGAGATCAACGGGAAGGTCGAGGAAGAATGAAAATAGCTTGGATCAATAACAATAAATGACAATACACACATCCTTAAAATTATACTAGGAAAATTCGGATCATTAAAAATCAAAACTTGTAGAGTAAACATGTCATTACCAAGCAGAATCTTGTTGTAAAATACTTTTTGCGACCTAAAGACATTGGTAATCGACAGTGAAATCACACCCAAAGACGTGGTTGAGATTGCTGGAGTGCAACTGTGGGTTGAGGCTACATCTTCATCGTAGATCTTGACAAAAGGAAATGCTATTTTCCTCGAAAATATAAATAACACGAATAACTAACTTTACGCAAGCAAAGTCACTGAATAGAAAGGCCATAAATCTCTATCTTCCATTACAGCGATTTGACCCTACGAGCCTACTAAGGCGGACATGAGAACTCCTATGGAATTGCAGATACGTGCAAACAAACTTACCTCTTTGACACAACACACATTTCGGGTCAGGAGCGCCCGCCAGCGTTTACGGGTTTTCCCTGCTGAGTCATAGTTACCGTGCCCTTCCCCGCCCACGAACATTCCGTTTCTCAACGCAACGCCAAGGTCGGGAAAGTACATCAGGGCTACGTCAGAAATCATCCATTCACAACTATTCTCCACTCACAGCTATCATTGCAAGCTCTCTTGCTACCTCCACACTTATGTGGGGGTAGAGATGGACCTCTTTAATTTACAGTAATTTTGCTTCAGTGTTTCATCCCTCGCTTGCAATTTGTAGTTTGATTCACTTCATAATAGGGCATTTAAAAAACTGTTTACTCTAATACAAAGTACAGGTACACTATCAAAATATTGGTTAACGGTCAGTTAACGGTCAACTTCCATGACCTCTCACTGCCGCCCGATTTTACCGTTTATATTACAGAAGCCATTTCTTGCGTATGCTGTCACTTTTACTGTGGATCATTCCAAAAAGTATATAGCTATGAAACATTTAGGCTTCTGTTACGGATTTAGCCACAAGATTGCTAGACAGCAGATCCTACTTCTGTCGGGCAAAAGTTTGGATTTGGACTTGAATTGACTCAAAGCGAATACATGGCTTCGTGGGTCATTGAAAAAACGCTTACCAATAAAATGTCGGCTTCTTAAAAGTACGAACTGACTCATCGATAATCGGCATAATTTCATATATAAACCAGAGCTTTGATCACTCAGTGACTTTACCTCTTCATAATATGTTAACTGCTCTGAGTTAGGCCAAAGGAGTAGTTGGCATTCATCGATGTCAGATGCCGCCATATCTTCAACTGCTTGATGTTTTCAAATAATCGTCAATACAAAGGAAATAAATGAAAATAAAATTATAAGCTGTTTTTCAGACCCGTAAATAACAACGGTCGAACACATTTTCACCTGCATGATAGTGCCAAGGAAGTTGACCTTTGATGGGTAATCTTGAGGAATAACCAAACCATATTTTCCAAAAGGTGATTAAATTTCATGTTTTTTTTTGCTACGTTAATATACCTGAATACAATTTTTAAATAAATTCTTTACATCGGATTAATACGAACTCTAAACGAGTGAAAAATTTAGTCATGCAGATTCCGTAGAGTACATGCATGGTTATGATCAACGTTAAGACACCAAATGCTGAAAGTATGATCATAAATAGCATATATTCATTGGTGCAACATCGGCTTTCATCGGGAAGTAATATTTGGTCAGAAAATATTATATTAGAGTGACGAGGTTTTCTAGCGCGATGGAATCAGCATCCTTCTGGGACCAAACGTCAAACCTGAAACTAGTGCTGCAACAAGCTATACAAATTTTAGAATGGTTTACAGTGATTGGGTTTACTACTGCGTAAAGGCACTGTCCTTTACGCTGCGAATGTCAATGATGCACGAGTGCCACAGGAGATGCAGTTACTCATAAGGTGCGGAGGTCACACGGTCCCAACACTCTCCTGGTGGCAGCAAGGAAGATTAACACTCAAGCTGAAGACCTGCTGAGAAGGAATATATAAGAGGACAAAAAACGGGATCCCATGTAGAAGATCCACACTCAGTGTAGGGAATCTCACGCATGAGAACAGCGAAAAAAATATATAGTGGTAGAAAAACGTTGTATGAAAGAGCGTAACTTTGCTGTTATTAGCTATGGAAAGGAGAAAATTTAGGACCGGTGGCAAAGAATATCGGGAGAGTTGATAAGAGGGAAGGAGATAGAGAAGGAGAATGAATGTGAATTCAATATAAGATGCAGGGGAGGGGAACCGAAGGAGAGTTTGAAGCGAAATAAAGGCAAGGGTTTTCACCACACATCCTCTCCCTTCTCTCGTCAGTCCGTGACTCCGTGAAACTTGAGTGTGCCTAGCGTATACAGTAATTTGATGTGCTTTCTTCCCATCACTCAATCCTTGTTAGCGACTTCAAGGTATCACAAGAAATACGATATAAAACATTCTTAAACATTCATATCCATAAAATTATAAGAGTAAGGTTATTTATCAGGAAATTTAAGTTCTAAACAAATCAAAAGTTACAGACTTTTCAGTTGAAAGATGACCAGTTTACTATCTGTAATCCTGAGCTTTACGCGTCGAACTACGCTGCCGTTAGTTAGACCGGAGGCACTGTTACAAATATCACACTACGTTGTCGCTAGACGGCAGTTACTGCTACACGGGTCACACTGCTCTGCTGCTAGCCAGATCGGTTACTGCTACACGGGTCGCACAGCGTTGCTGCTAGCCAGACCGGTTACTGCTACACGGGTCGCACAGCGTTGCTGCTAGCCAGACCGGTTACTGCTACACGGGTCACACAGCGTTGCTGCTAGCCAGACCGGTTACTGCTACACGGGTCTCACACAGCGTTGCTGCTAGCCAGACCGGTTACTGCTACACGGGTTACACAGCGTTGCTGCTAGCCAGACCGGTTACTGCTACACGGGTCACACAGCGTTGCTGCTAGCCAGACGGTTACTGCTACACGGGTCACAGCGTTGCTGCTAGCCAGACCGGTTACTGCTACACGGGTCGCACAGAGTTGCTGCTACACGTGTAGCAAAGCGTTGCTGCTAGCCAGACCGGTTACTGCTACACGTGTAGCACAGCGTTGCTGCTAGCCAGACCGGTTACTGCTACACGGGTCGTACAGCGTTGCTGCTAGCCAGACCGGTTACTGCTACACCTCGCACAGCGTTGCTGCTAGCCAGACCGGTTACTGCTACACGGGTCGCACAGCGTTGCTGCTAGTCAGACCGGTTACTGCTACACGGGTCGCACAGCGTTGCTGCTAGCCAGACCGGTTACTGCTACACGGGTCGCACAGCGTTGCTGCTAGCCAGACCGGTTACTGCAACACGGGCCACACAGCGTTGCTGCTAACCAGACCGGTTACTGCTATACGGGTCACACTGCTCTGCTGCTAGCCAGACCGGTTACTGCTACACGGGTCGCACAGTGTTGCTGCTAGTCAGCCCGGTTACTGCTACACGGGTCACACTGCGCTGCTGCTAGCCAGACCGGTTACTGCTACACGGGTCGCACAGCGTTGCTGCTAGTCAGCCCGGTGTTTCTGAACAAGCTTCATCATAACTAATCAAAGTTCGTCTGAACATCGTCAGAAGTTCAAAATACACCATAAACGCTGTTTATGAGTAAAGTCAGTTATAAGTACACTTTGATACAATTTACTAACACTAATGAACAATAGTCTAATGGTAACAAGACTACCTTACCTATACAATAGAGTAATGGTAACAAGAGTACCTTACCTATACAATAGAGTAATGGTAACAAGACTACCTTACCTATACAATAGAGTAATGGTAACAAGACTACCTTACCTATACAATAGAGTAATGGTAACAAGACTACCTTACCTATACAATAGAGTAATGGTAACAAGACTACCTTACCTATACAATAGAGTAATGGTAACGAGACTACTTCTCCAGTAGATTAAAGACGATAGATAAATCACAGAGTTGTGTCTCAATATAACTTCCTCCCAAATACATAAGACTATGGTGTTATTTACACATTGGGAGGTGTGACGTTTCAATAAAGTCTAAACTACAGTATATAATCTTAAAAATCCGGAGAAAAAACATAAATGCACTTACAAATGTACAAACGCATTACATTGGTGATAAAGTAGTCGACCATCAGAACCCTATTCTCTGCTGAGACCCATTATATTAAGGTCGACTGCGCTAGACAGGGCACCTTCAGTTAAAGCATTTGCGCTAGACAGGGAACCTTCAGTTGAAGCAACTGCGCTAGACAGGGCAACTTCAGTTGAAGCAACTGCGCTAGACAGGGCACCTTCAGTTGAAGCAACTGCGCTAGACAGGCCACCTTCAGTTGAAGCAACTGCGCTAGACAGGCCACCTTCAGTTGAAGCATTCTGAATAACAGTGCATCACATCATCGAGTCGACCACGAAACGTCGGACTTGATACGCCTTCTACTCCAGTCATGCAGAAGACAAGTTGTGCAGGGTCTGAAACATAAAAAAAAATCATCACTAAGTGGGGCTGGGACCTAAAAGTTTGAAAGAGGACGATATCAATGCGTGATATTGAAATTCAATGCTAATTTACCACTATATTGAAATAATGAAATACCTTCTGTATTTATTTGCATTATTCTGTCTCATGTTGAAATTATTGGTAACATACCTATCATGTTCTCTAAAGAACACACTGGCATATTTTTGTGCTTTTTGACAAAGATTTCGGGCGTATATTCGGATCTCAACATCCTATTTATACTTTTCTCTCCATTGCTTCAGAACGATGTCTAGAATCCCCTCAGCGTCAGGCGAGTGTTCGCAAGCCACAGAACGGCTCTTCAATCACAAGGACCCGTTTGATGACTGGACCACATGCTCCCAATGTGCTTACCTACTGCTTAAGGATGACCTACATACCGATTACCTAAGGCACTCCGGCTGTTTTGCAGGTCACGCATACCGGCCAGCGGGGTGCGACATCTGCCTATCAAACATGGAAGCGCCCCCAAGCAGTGCTACCTTTGAGGCGTTCCAGAACAGATCTCGGGCGGGCAATGAGACGGTGATACACAAATAACGTTGCATCGGACGACATGGGGAATTTAGGTCAGAAAAAGTGAAGATACAGATACAGACACTAGGCCGCATCCCCCAGAAAGGGGGGTGGTCGACGGCAAGGCGCACCTCACACCCACATACGCTCACACTCGCACAACTTAACCCTTTTGAGCTAAAGGGTCCGGCCGGTAACCCCGCAACACACACTGTGGGTCACGAGTGCAGTCCGAGGATCCGTTCAAGTGAAGATCCAAGCTTGAGTACATGTGTTATTATACAATATCGTTCTCGTACACTATATCACTCACGGCCAGTCAGCCGTGCCCGAAGATTATTACTAGAGCTTCTTTTATGGTTATGAGTCAACAAAGTGGCATTTCCGGTCGGATCATCATCGTGCAGGTCCGAGCCAGTGCGATCAGCGCTGGTTAGCGGCAAGCGAGAGTCTCCGGTTTGGAAAGATGGTGGAGTGGGATGGCTATCACTCCACAATGAATTCGGCGCATTTGCCTTACGATTACAATTCAGAGTGTCTGAGCGAGGTAGAGATGGAGAGGCATTTGGGGTCCTAATGGAAGCACTAGCACGACATCTGTGTTGAGGAGTACAAGACTATCCTGCAAACTACTAAGGAAAATCTTGGTTTGGCTTTCATCTCGTGTAGCTGGCGAGAGCCGCGCTGAGGTGGGAGCGTTTCTTCATATGGTGCTGTGGCCAGTGATGGTAGGTCGTCGTTTAGATCAAGATCTGAGACTCCCATCGAGCGTCGATCAGCAAACGAGGAACGACGCGAGGAGGGAGTGAAGGGAGATATCTCTGATAGGGTTTTCAAGTTACCGGATGGGGAGAATGACCATCGTCGCGAGCTTCCCCGAGCTCGAGGAGAGGAAGGGGAAAAATTGGGTTTGTGGACGCAATAGGAAAACTTAAGTACAATGTTATCATGATCAATTTTTGTCCTATAGGAACGATCGTCGCTGAGTATGGAAGGGCATTAATAGTGTTTTGCAACCGAATTCTAAAAGAAGATCTGAATTCTAGTTGGATGTCAATGGTGAGGAGATGTCGACTCCTGTTGATGTTGCAAATTTGTTTAATGTGTATTTTACGGGGATTGCTGACGATCTAGCAACTAAAATTTCTTCTGTGAACATTGATCCCTTACAATATGACACTGCTGGGTAACGCTTTTGCTTTTTTTCCAACAGACTCTAGTGAAATCTCAGAAATGAACAAAAACTATCAAGTCTTTTAAAAGCAAAGGATGTCCTCTTTCATTAATCCCATCATTCGTTCATACATTTGTTTCAAATACAATTTCTCCGACTATTTCGGAACAAATTAGTTCTTCTCTTGTTGAGGGTGTATTTCCAGAAGTGTTAAAAAAGGCTCGAGTTGTTCCAATTCATATGAGTTGGGTAGCTAATTTACTTTCCAACTACCGACCTATTCCAAGTTTAGCTTTCCTGAGCAAAATATACGAAAAAGCAAGCAATGTCCACGCGCATTATTAAATGTTGTGATCGTTTCAATCCAATATCTGTTAATCAGTTTGGATTTCAGGAGGGGAAAAAGACTATAGATGCTATCCTGCAGTTTGTCGAGCGGGCTCATGAAGCCCTAAATTCCAGGAAGTATCTTATAGCAATATTTCTGGACTTCAGCAGGGCATTCGACACTGTACAACGCCATATTCTGCTGGGGAAGCTTGAGAGGCTGGGCATCCGTGGGAACTCCTTGCGGTGGTTCGAGTCATATCTGAGTGATAGGGAGCAGATTGTGGATATTAATGGCGTTACATCTGAACCTCGCTCCTTGACTGTGGGTGTACCGCAGGGCTAATTTTGGGCCCTCTTCAGATTCTTCTGTATATCAATGATATGGCGAATTCCCCAACTGCACTCCGTTTGGTACACTTTGCTAACGACACAATGCGCTGGTGGAGGGGGAGCAGCTTGATGACCTTTGCACAACTGTTATCATAGAACTCCAGAAGATAGATCAGTGGCTTTGTTGCAATAAACTATCCTTAAACATTTCTAAGACCTCATACATAATTATAACTAACAAATCTGACAACATTGTCACCCCCTCAGCAATAAGAAATGTCTACATCTCTATTGCAGAGACGGCCAAGTTTCTGGGTGTAATTGTGGATCGGAGAATCTCCTCCTCTGATCAAATTGATCATATCAGGCAGAAGATGTCGAAATCATGTGGTATCTTAAGAAAGTTGTCAGCCCTTGTTCCTGCGAGTGTTCTGCGCTTTCTCTATTTGTCACTTGTGCACCCTTATTTACTCTACGGTATTGAGGTTTGGGGCGCCTCTGACACAACTAAACTAAATAAACTCAATATAAAAGAAATGTGTGAGGCTTGTGCTGTGTGATTTCAATAGTCCTGTTGAGGAAGTTTATAAAAAGCTCCATTTATTCAATTTAAATTATATCTATAGATTTTTTTGTGCTGGTAATTTTTTTTTTCAGTACTACGTCCTTGGAACCAATAATTTTTTAGTTGATAAAATATGTGAAAATAATATACTTAATGATAACAATACCCGATTTTGTTGCTTAAATAATCCAAATTGTCCAGCGGTAAATGTCTCTAGGTTCTGTGCCTCGTTTGTATATTAAGGAGTAAAGTTTTGGAACGATATCCCATTCAAACTTGAACAGACACATGATGACACACGTAGGTTAAAATATCTGATGTTGTCGTAATGGGGTCTTAAGGATGACTGACTCCTTAGTATTTTTGTTAGATTACAGTTATTTGTTCACCTACAGAGTGGTTACTGTTCCCAACTGCTGTGTCAGCCTCTGGTGCTGCAAGTCGTGATTAAACGTTTCCCGGCAAAGACACGATCTTTTGACGGAGAGATTGGGCCCTTCCCCCTCTATGACAGTCTTTCTTAGCCACCCCCCTACTTAGGGGGAAACGGCTCTTTGTCTATACACACAGATTACCCCTGAAATTGATATAAAAGACCACTCAAATGCAAATTATTAATTTTCTGTACTGCGAAAGATTTTCACTCTCAAAAAAAATTGTGCTTGAAAAATGTAAGAAATTGTTCTAACTCAAGACATACCTTTTTAAAATCTTCAGAGTGAATGTCTCGAGACGCGATTTTTTTTAAATGCCCATAGGTCACACATTCCTTACAACTTATATTAGTTAGAAAATTTATCACATGATCACAGTAAACCACGATGTTATGTGTCCAATGATTTATAGTATCTGATCAATATTCTGAGCGTTACTTACAAACCATCGTAGGTATGCCAACTCGTGACTGATCGAAGATTTAAACCTCCATATACTTTTTCCTGTTTGAAAATTTTGAAAGATATTTCCGGATTCAGTATTGCAGAAGCTATCAATTTTTATTTTCATCCTAACTTCTGGCTGAATTTGTTTTCTCATCTTGTGTTACCGGCCTTGTAGCCGCGACCTTAGAATCGTGCTACCGTATCCACCGCGTGTCGTAGAAGGTGACTGAAGGGGCGCCCCGTAGCCAGGAGTAGAATCGCGCTACCGCAACCCCCAGCGTGTCGTAGGAGGCGACAAAGCGGGGCGGAGCGAATGGGCTAGGAATCCCGTTCTCTGTAAAAACCTTTCCTCGAAGACGGCAAGACGAGCGGGGGGAGGAGAAGCACACGCATCTCCAAACCCTATTGTTAGGGTCGCTGAATGTGCGTGGCTGTAGTACGAGTGATGTAAAGAGGAGGGAGATCGGCGAGATGTTTGTGAGGAGAAAGTTAGATGTGTTGGCGCTGAGTGAGACGAAGTTGAAAGGTAAGGGCCAATGTGAGTTTGGTGTTGCAAGTGGAAGAAAGTCTGGTGTGGAGGAAGGTAGGGCACGAGAAGGTGTGGTCTTGATATGGAGTGATCGGTTGGCTAGTAGCGCTACCGAATGGAAAGAGGTGTCCCCAAGATTGATGTGGGTGAAAGTTAAGTTAAGCGTAGAAAGATGGGCATTTGTGAGTGCTTACGGACCTGGCAGCGAGAGGAGTGAAGAGGAGAGGGAGCAATTCTGGACTAATTCGAGTGAGTGTATTGAAAGTTTTGGAGGTCATTTCAATGTAGTTGTACTGGGTGACCTTAATGCGAGAGTTGGAGATGAAATGGTGGAGAATGTGATAGGAAGGTATGGCGTTCCCGGTAGAAATGACAGTGGAGAAGACCTGATAGGTCTGTGTATGGAGCAGGAGCTGGTGGTCGGGAACAGTTTGTTCAAAAAGCGAGATATTCACAATTACACATGTGTAAGGATGGCCCATGGTGCAATGGTGGAGAGAGCACTGATGGATTTTGTGCTGATATCGAGGAGAGTGGTGGGGAGGCTGTTGGAAGTGCGGGTGTTGAGGGGGAGGGTGGAGGAATGTCTGACCATCCGCTGGTGGAAGGCAGATTAAGAGTGGAGCAGAAGTGGAAGGGCAACAAACGAGTGGGAGGAGGTAGAGAGGTAGTGAAGGTAAGTGGACTGAATGTGAAAAGTAGATCAGAGGAGTTCCAGCAGGCGTTGAAGGAAGAATATGACAACGTGAGAGGACAGGATCTGAGAGATGTGGAGGAAGAATGGGAGACGTTAAGGGATGCGTTGCTGAGATGTGCGCGAAGAAGGTGTGTGGTGTGCGCCGTGTGGGCGGGTGCAGGAGGAAAGGCTGCGAGTGGTGGAACGAGGAGGTCAAACTGGCGGTAGCACGGAAAATGTGCGTTTGAGGAGTGGTTGCAGGTGAAGTCGGAGGTGACGTGTGAAAGGTACAAAGAGAGGAGAAAAGAGGTGAAGCGGTGGTGAGGAGAGCCAAAAGGGACGCTGATGCCAGGTGGGGCAGACAGTTGTGCCAGAATTTTGAGGAGAACAAAAAGATGTTCTGGAAAGAGGTGAAAAGAGTGAGAAAGGGAGAGACCGGGAAGGAGGAAGTGGTGAAAGACGAAAACGGCCAGTTGTTGTCGGAAAGTGGTAATGTACGGAAGAGGTGGGCCGAGTATTTTGATGAGTTGTTGAATGTCGAGGATGACAGAGAGGCTGACATTGTTGCTGTGGGTGGTGGTGCTCGGATGCCAGTTTTGGGAGAAAGAGTGTCTGCGGACATTACCAGGGAAGAGGTACAGGAGGCGGTGGACGCGATGAAAGCAGGGAAAGCCCCTGGTTTGGATGGCGTTTCGACCGAGTGCCTGAAGAAGGGTGGAGTAACGATTGTCGAATGGTTGGTGA
>SDVV010028026.1:0-12019 GCA_016164225.1 Gammarus roeselii | reverse complement strand
CACAATACTGACTTCAAAACATCGTACACTGTACGTCATTATTCTCGCCACAATACTGACTTCAAAACACCGTACACTGTCCGTCATTATTCTCGCTACAATACTGACTTCAAACACCGTACACTGTCCGTCATTATTCTCGCTACAATACTGACTTCAAAACACCGTACACTGTCCGTCATTATTCTCGCCACAATACTGACTTCAAAACACCGTACACTGTCCGTCATTATTCTTGCCACAATACTGACTTGAAAACACCGTACACTAACCGTCATTATTCTCGTCACAATACTGACTTCAAAACATCGTACACTGTACGTCATTATTCTCGCCACAATACTGACTTCAAAACACCGTACATTGTCCGTCATTATTCTTGCCACAATACTGACTTGAAAACACCGTACACTAACCGTCATTATTCTCGTCACAATACTGACTTCAAAACACCGTACACTGTCCGTCATTATTCTCGCCACAATACTGACT
Organism: Gammarus roeselii; assembly: GCA_016164225.1. Classification (NCBI taxonomy): domain Eukaryota; kingdom Metazoa; phylum Arthropoda; class Malacostraca; order Amphipoda; family Gammaridae; genus Gammarus; species Gammarus roeselii. Next base: position 11,527 of record SDVV010028026.1, on the reverse strand, counting down.
TGAAAACACCGTACACTGTCCGTCATTATTCTCGCCACAATACTGACTTGTCCCTGCCGAAGCTCAAACTCGTGACAAGCAGCACCTGCCATTGATCAATTACGCTTGCCACTCGGCCACGGCAGCTCATGCGTATAACTGCAAATATCACGGTCTTAAATATGATTCCTCTTCGGCTCCGGACAAAGCCCAATGAACAGTCGTCCAAATGTGGCCTTGCGCATACATTCATTGAGTAAAAATAGCAATAATTAAAATAAACACGTGCAAATGAATTATTAGTTTGACACCAATTGATACCAATAGACTGAAATCTCGGTAAACGTTATTTCATTTCATCGTGACATCATTTAAACTAAATTTTTGTAGTGATTAAAACGCCGACCATCTAAAATAATCGACAAACAGATAAGATAGTCGGGCACCACATAAGGAGGCATGTATTGAGAATGGTAATTGCATCTTTGGATTTTGATTTTGAGATCGATTGACCTTTGTCATTACCAGTGTATTATTATATTTGGTAAAATGACGGACAATGATCGCTGTTCAACACGACTAGACAACAGACAAGTCAACATTTGTCCAGTGTAACATAGCTACATGAAAAGTACGGTCTCCGAGCAGACATAACGGCATTTTGTCGGAGTAAAAATATTGAAATCTGTTGACATTGCAGAGGGAAAGTTTTTATCCGGAAATATGATAAGCCAGACAATTTTCGTTTAAACAACGGACCTTTTTTTTGAAATTTTAAGCAAAGGTTATTTGGATAAATGTATGTGAAATTATACGTTGTTTTACATGTTTTTGTTACCAGTGTAAAGCAAAACCGGTTGATGGCAAAGGCTCGGTTTGCACCCAATAGAAATGCTTCCCGAACCCAGGTTGGCGATCAATGCTCGCCAAAAATGGATGTGAGGCTTATGGAAAGGTAGTCAAAGCTGGGGCCACACACATGTGGTCAGACAGTTGAGTTGCCTTGGGATTGATAAAGTTTACAGGCCCATCGGAGGCTAGACATCAAGAGAACTCTCGCCAATACAATCGGCCCTACGTTGCCAAGGATCAACATCCTGCTCACTTCATAACTCGAGGAGTTAGTCCGAGAAAAATCAAGTCGAGTCACCTGACGATACTATGATAGGAGGAAAACTACAAACTAAGCTAGAGTGTCAGAAGAACCAACTAGACTTGAACAAAATTGTTGATTGGTCAGAAAAGTAGCAAATGAAATTTAATGTAGACAAATGTTAAGTTATGCACATAGGTCCTCTTAACCTCAAACACGAATATTCAATGTCCGGAAAAAAACTCATTCTTGTCACCGAAGAGAGATTTAGGTGTCGTTAATAACGACTTTAAAGGCAGCAAGCAATATAACGATGCTGCCAAGAAAGGCAACAAAATGCTAGGTATGATATCCCGCACTATCACGTATAAAAACAAGCACAGTATGTCCAAGTTATTTAATGCATTTGTTAGACCGCATCTCGAGTATTCTGTTCAATTCTGGCCTCCGTATCTTAGGAAAAAGGTTATTAAATTAGAAAAGGTTCAGCGCAGAGCTACCAAACTCATCCCTTCGCTGCGGAATAAATCGTACAAAGACAGGCTACGCGAACTCAATCTTTATTCGCTAGAGAAGCGTCGAGTTAGAGGCGACATGATCGTAGTGAGGAAAATTATGAAGGGAAAGGAAAACATCGACCGACCGAGCCTGTTTACAATAGATACGAACGGAGGGATAGGAACAATGGATGCAAAATCGTTGGGAAATGTTTCTCACTCGACATCACGCGCAATTTCTTCACGTATAGAGTTGTCGAAGATTGGAACAAACTTCCAGCGGAGGTCGTAAACAGCAATACAACCGAAACGTTCAAGCCTCGGCTCAATAAGTTCTACATAAATCGCCGATAAATAGCTAAGCCATTCCCATGCTTGATGGTATGAAAACAGAAATGGCACATGAAGCACTCTTAGACGTTCTACTTTAGAACTAATCCTCTTGCTATCAAAAAGCAACCTAGTGTGGGCCAATAGACCTGTTGTTGTCTTCCAAAACTTGTAAATACTTGTAAACCTTCCCGATCACCCCTTCCATGTAGAGACTAAACAGCCTCAGAGACATAACGCAGCCTGGCCTCAGTCCCACTTTCACTGTGAACCAAGCACTCGCCTTGCTCCCCACTTTGACCCGTGATCAGTTGAAAACATATAAAGCCCTGGACCGTTTCAACGGATCTTCGCCCACTCCATACAAACGCAACTCCCTCCACAGCGCTTGCCTATCGATCCCGTCTTAGGATTTTCCAGATCCACAAAGGCCCAGAACACATCTTTCCTTTCGCAAGGTACTTCCGTATCTTCTTTCAAGCAGAAATACCCTACTCTATTACTTGCTCGTCGACAGGGGCTGACAGTAGGTGGCGCTCAACCAGGAACTGATATCAAAAAACTATATATGCGGCTCGCGCTGTACATTAACATTATCACTATCCTTCTGTCAACAGAACATAAACAGAACTTCATATACTGTGCTCTCTTGACTTCACTTCGCTTTGTCTTTGTCTTTGACAAATAAAAACACTTAATTAAAACACGTGTGTACTGTTGCCGTATTCACACCTCGGCTCGTTGTGACCCGTTCATTTCTTGGCATTATTTTGGCCCTGAAAGAACTTCTCATTGTTTCCAAGGAAAACCGAACAACAGGTGGAAAACACAATTGGACCATTCCATTCCCTGAGCCCAACTTTTTTTTCTGCTCTGTTTTGGCCGCGATAATCAAACGCATAATGGAATTATTTTTGAACTAATTCCATATTTTCGAAGGAGTAATTCGACATCCCGTCACGACTGGGATTCATTCCGTCACGACTGGGAATCATCTCGTCACGACTGGGAACATCCCGTCACGACTGGGAATCATCCCGTCACGACTGGGAATCATCTCGTCACGACTGGAAATCATCGCGTCACGACTGGGAATCATCCCGTCACGACTGAGAATCATCCCGTCACGACTGATAATCATCCCGTTATGACTGGGAATCATCTCGTCACGACTGGGAATCATCCCGTCACGACTGGGAATCATCCCGTCACGACTGGGAATCATCCGGTCACGACTGAGGATCATCCCGTTACGACTGGGAATCATCCCGTCACGACTGGGAATCATCCCGTCACGACTGGGAATCATCCCGTCACGACTGGGAATCATCATGTCACGACTGGGAATCATCCCGTCGCGAATGGGAATCATCCCGTCGCGAATGGCAATCATCCCGTCACGACTGGGAATCATCTTGTCACGACTGGGAATCATCTCGTTACGACTGGGAATTATCCCGTCACGACTGGGAATCATTCCGTCACGACTGGGAATCATCCCGTCACGACTGAGAATCATCCCGTTACGACTGGTCCTGCCCGGATTAAATAGGCATGCTCACATAGACGACCCACATATAACTTGACAGCCTTCGCTACCCATCGTATTAAGCGCATAATGATCGGATTGCTGTTTACAATCTCCTGATGTCTGATCGTTTTATACGTGTCTTCAGAACATAGAGCATATTCATTGTGCACTTTAAAATACTCTGATATCTCTTCTGCTTGTGATATGCTCCGGAAGGGTTGGTACTTTCGTTCAGCTTATACACACGTTTAGCTAATATAGTAAGATGTACCCTGCCGCTCAAACACGGTCTTATTCACTCAGTCACACGTCGTTTTACCCTAAATATTGTTACTAAATTTGATTCGATGATCATAACTAATCATCACACGTTTTCTAGAATAATTTTGTTGATATATTTATTGTGTTTGGGTATTCATTTCATTCCTGCATTCATTCATCTACTCAGTTACGTTTGATGAATTCTGTACTGCTACTTAATCCGATTTGATGGTCTTAGCATATTATTATATGCATTCTAGATTTGTTATGCACAGTTATATCGTGTCCCAAGAATACCACACCGTTGCGTCACATACTTACCCAATGAATACCACCCACCCATACCGTCACATGCTTTATTACCCAATGTATTAGGGTGGAAATCTCAATTTAGAATTCATACCCATTCTTATATAAAAGATTTCAATGTCTGTTCGTAGCACCTTGTTTCTTCGGGATATAGTGCACACTTATTGAGTACCTTATGCTCAACAGTGATTGTTCTCTCATCGTGCCGTGTTTCTGCAAGGGTCGTGTTCTTACGTTTAGCTAGGATAGTAAAATGCGTCCCTACCGTTCATACCCGGTCCAATTATTCGGTTACAAGTTGTGATGAACTCCTTAAGGTTACTAAATGATTGCTGATTTGATGGTTCGATCTTGTCTTAATACCGAATTTTAGATTAATTGTGTATATTTGTGTTTAAATAAATTGTAAAAATTAATAACGTTTGTGTATGAATATACTTTACATTAGTTCAATTTTTACATACCCGACCACCTTTGCAACTTCTTGTATTTGACGGATAGAGAATTTGGAATTGTTACTAACTGCTATACGAAATATTTTCTGTCTGATCTCAATATCATGAGTCATCAGAATATAGTACTGTTTCATTGTGTACTTTAAGTCTCCTATGATACTTCTTTGTTTGTGACGTGTTCCGGAAATATTGTGCATTTATGTTCGTTCAGCCATGGAAGTAAGATGCTCGTTACCGTTCATACTCAGTCCCATTTATGTTCGTTCAGCCATGGAAGTAAGTTGCCCGCTACCGTTCATACTCGGTCCCATTTATGTTCGTTCAGCCATGGCAGTAAGATGCTCGTTACCGGTCACACTCGGTCCCATTTATGTTCGTTCAGCCATGGAAGAAAGTTGCCGGCTACCGTTCATACTCGGTCCCATTTATGTTCGTTCAACCATGGCAGTAAGATGCTCGTTACCGGTCATACTCGGTCCCATTTATGTTCGTTCAGCTATGGAAGTAAGTTGCCGGCTACCGTTCATACTCGGTCCCATTTATGTTTGTTCAGCCATGGAAGTAAGATGCTCGTTACCGTTCATACTCGGTCCCATTTATGTTCGTTCGGTCATGGAGGTAAGATGCTCGTTACCGTTTATACTCGGTCCCATATATGTTCGTTCAGTCATGGAGGTAAGATGCTCGTTACCGTTCATACTCGGTCCCATTTACGTTCGTTCAGTCATGGAGGTAAGATGCTCGTTACCGTTCATACTCGGTCCTATTTCCTGAGTTACTCGTTGTAATGAGCCCAATAAGGCTACTAAATCTGATTTCATGGTCTTGCCTATCATTATACATATTTTTGATTTGTGTATATTCATGTAGAGATTTAAGATGTAAAAAATAACATTATACCATTTGTGTATGAATAAAAAAAATTCTATACGTATTTCTTTCTAATGTGCACAAAAGTGACATAAAACATGAGCAAAAATTCTTGTCTCCGATATTTTTTCAGTTGTTGCAGGAACTTCAATGTACTACTCATTTGTTTGCATAGAACTAGGACACCTTTCGTGTAACCGACAATGCTTGACCAAATATCTTAATCGATAAAATTGCAACATGGATTTGGGGTGTATTATATTGAATTTAAAATATTCTAGAGTTTGAAGGCATATTTTGCAAAAATACCAGAATACCACTGTAGTCTTCTCGTGAATAAAGGATTTTCATCTCATTCATTTCCTTTTTCTCGCAGACATGTCTCACTGCAAACATCTGATCGGCACACCTTGTATCGCAGCTAAAGCAACACTGTTCCTCTCCAATTGCGCCATCCGTAGTCTCTAATCCTTTTGATCAGCACTCTTACGTACAACTTACCAACCACACACAATAAACTGATGCCTCTCGAGTGGCAGCATTCATTTTCATCTCATTTGCCCTTATACAATAAAATACTTACAAAGTCATGATTGTCAATGCCCCGATTGCAATATCAATATTCTCTGCGGTGGGATGTTCTTTCAAATCACACTACTATATTCGCAAGTTCATATTCGGCATTGATTATAGTCTCGGGAGAAAATGTTAGTACGAAGAACCTTTCGCTTGTTTTTCGTATTAGTATTAATTGTTGGAATGCTCTGCACCACCAGATGATATTGAACCAAGATATAAGCTTTCAATGTTTCTCATTAGTGTTTTTTCCATAACCAAAAAAAACTAGTGTGACTGAATTTCCATAAAATTTTCAGGAGTTTGAAAATGGGATTTATTTTTTCAGAAAAAAAAATTCAGTGTAAGTGCCTCTCAGTTGATAGAACTCAATGAAACTTTCCCGCAGAAAGAACATTATTTTAGATACAATTAAACGATGGGTACAAAGTAATGGGCATCTGGACTTGAATGATCGCCTGACGTGCCCATATATCAATAATACCGGGAAAATGATTTTTTAATATTATGATCGACTGGTCTAACAGATATTTTTATCAGAACTGACTCAGAGTTTTCTAATTTCTATTTCTTAAAAAAATTATATATATTTGAATGTTAAGGATCTCCTCAAAATGGTAAATCAACGTATAAACATAACGCGGAAATAATTTTTTCAAGGGTTTCAACTGTTATGCTTGCGGTGTAGTTTAGTCTAGTGAGTGAGAGAAAACAAACACCTTTAATCAACAAGATAATAACAATGACACGCAGTTTAGGTGTACTACAGCTAAATAAGATTTTTCCGCCTGTTTGATTGCTATCAAACTGAAAAAAATCTGGTCTATAAATAAATTATTCAACAACTTAATTTCAGTAACTGAATTAAAAATAGATTGTTGAATACATATCGTCACCATTATATCTTGGAACAAATTATAGGAAAGATGCAAGCATATAATACATATATAATTATATACAGTGAAGAAACAACTATGTATTAAACAATTATCTCCATTGCCACATCCAACGAGCAAAATAAAAAATCACGTAGTTGCAATTCATATATTTCGTGAGCACGACCCTTCCAAACTGACGGATGGACGAAACTTTTCGCCAATTTGAGACCTTCATCAACTGCAGGTGTCACTAACGCAGCTGCCGATGAGTCATGCTTCACTATTGTACTACAATGAAGCACAACAGGATTCATTCATCACTGTGGGTTCATCGGGAGAGTAACTGCATGTTGTTATTGATCTTGGCCCTTGTTCAACGAGTAGAGGAGTAATTACCTGTGTGTATTCATTAATATAATGTGTATTTTGACCAATTGTTCCCATTAGTGAACTTTAAGTCAGATGTATTTGCGAGAAGCTGACAAACAGTATTTGAGATTCACAGTATTTTTAGACGCTTGTTAAGTACCCGAAACTGGAAATTATCTTTGTGTCATTTGATGTAAACTGAAGTTGAGGGACGTTTTTAGAATAGTTACAAAGTTTGCATCTCGGAGGTTCGGCATCATGAGCCGTGCTTGGAAGTTGTTGGATTATCAGGCCATTCTTCTGTTTAGGGTTCGGCTGACACATTGGCGACGCCTTCATCTTGTGACTTCACGAGTTGGCGACGCCTTGATCTTGTGACTTCACGAGTTGGCGAGGCCTTGATCTTGCGACTTCACGAGTTGGCGACGCCTTGATCTTGTGACTTCACGAGTTGGCGACGCCTTCATCTTGTGACTTCACGAGTTGGCGACGCCTTGATCTGGTGACTTCACGAGTTGGCGACGCCTTGATCTTGTGACTCCAAGAGGCGTGTTTCTCCGCGGGTTTTGAGTCTTCGTCACTAGATCTTTTCTTTCTGTCTCTTAAACAGAATATATTTATGTGATGGAATAAAGCACCCGTTAATGCTTTCACTTCCGGAAAGATTTGTACATGTCCAGAATACGCCTTGCGTCATATAGCGGCATGAGTTTGCTCTCGATGCCGGTTGGTGTAAAATAATTGTCCCGTCAGCTGTTTCCCTGGGAGATTAGCTTGATAGACATGAATTTGCTGGTGGTGGGATAAGCTCTTTTAGGCATCAAGTAAACCTCTCGTTCTCTCTTAGATATCCACATCCTGTTATATTCGTTCCTTTTTCTCTGCCCTCCCATCTATCTCTCTGCTAGTAGGAGGGTATGGGAGTTTCTTGACTTCTCAGAGCGTGCTCTTCTTCAATAGTGTCCTTCTCGATCGTCGACAAAATCATGAATATAATAATTGGTGTTTATAATTGATGGTCGGAATAAGTATCAGGTGATAACAGAGGGCATAATAGAATTTGTTATATTCATGATGTGTTCACCAAAGAACACAGCTGATAATTGCTTGCAACTGTTAAGGTGATGGCGAGCTGCATACAGAAAAAACATTTAGCAAAGTGAAGGTCATTTGTTTTTAAACAAAATTGTTTAGCCACTAACTGCAACAAGTGAGCCACAATGGCTCTGCATGTATCACGTACGCTATATTGGTGTTCCTTGTCATTCAAAATATGAGGCGATGCAAACGGTGGCCACAGACGACTTCAATTGCGTTCCCTGCCATAAAACAGCAGCAAAGGGTTAACTGAAGCGCACATTACTCTCGCTCGAGTTCTTCTAATACACGCACAGTCGCCAAACTCAGGCGGTATGGGACTTCTAGGTATTGAACTTTTGAATACGGCGTTTATTACAGGAGGGTCGTCAAAATTAAAAAATAAATGTTATGGCGGGTATCGTGGGCAAAGCAATATTTTTCAACGTTAAATGCGCCAACGTGCATAAACCAGGAGCCCACGCTGCAGAATATCACCATGCCCTTCGGAACCTTGGAATCTGCCCATTTAATTCCAACTGGGGACTGCTTGTTTTATTTCCCCAGCTTCCCCTCATCCTTTATATCGCATCTCGCTCACAGGCTGCACGCACTGACGCGCAGACGCCTCCCCCTCCACTCTGCTCACAGGCTGCACGCACTGACGCGCAGACGCCTCCCCCTCCACTCTGCTCACAGGCTGCACGCACTGACGCACAGACGCCTCCCCCTCCACTCTCACTCCAGTATCGCTCTCACTATTTCATAAGAATGGCGCGCCACGAGGGAGCGGTCTGGGAGAGGGGGTCAAATGAGGGGAGGAGAGCTGGCGAAGAGAGGAACAAAGGGGGATGGGGTGCTCAGAAACAAGAGCGGCGTTGGGAAGACAGACGAATGGGGTACTGAGGGGCAGGAGAAGAGAGAGTCTAGGAGAAGAGAGCAATGAGCAAAGGAAATGTAAAAGGAGAGCTACAGACTCTAGGATAGACGAGAATACATCAATAATAGAGTATCTTCAATACTCTGACATCACGACGCGTATGTTTGCAAATACACGATAGTAGTTAAATGCCTAATGCATAGATAATGGGAATAATAATTGTAGGAGAGAATCTGAGCAGAACACAACACAGGAGTTAGAATAAAGCAAAAATGATGAGCTGTGCCAGCTTCAAAACAATAAGAACATGGATAACAACATTTAAAAACAAGCGTGTGAAGGTGGTGTAAAGATGTAAGATGTAATGAACAAAAACATGTGAATGCATGGAAGGAAAAGATGTTGAACAAATGACGAAGAAACAGAAAATGTAAAATTACATGAATAAATGAAACAGCAAGAGAATGGTGGAGAGATGAAGTAAAGTGCGATGGAATAATTCATGTGATCATTCTTAAAGATTAAGTCAGGAGAAGCAAGGGAGGCTGCCCAGGGCGCAATAATACGAGAGTGGCGAAGGAGACGCGTCCTCCGAACACAGAAAACCTCCGAAGAAAATATACTCTACTGGAGCGTGGACTGAAATGTGAACGAATTGTGGTACAATGTTCAATTGTCTAGGCTATAATCGAACATGTTTCGATATAATTAAATAAATCTCCCCAAAGGATACCGTGTGAAATAAATAAATAGCTGCTGCTCTTAATTTAAGAGGGGTTACGTGACCGACTGCAGTGCCAGCCTCTGGTGCTGCGTGTCGCGAGTTCGAGCCATGGCAAAGACACGGTGGTCTTGTGGCTGGGAATTTGTGCGCCTTCCCTCTGTTATAAACTTTTATTGTTACTAGTCTCTAATTAGGACTTATATGTGGTGCATAAGTTAAAATAATAGGCGATATGGTCGTCAAAATATTTTGAATAATAAAACTGGAACACATAAACGGGGGCCGCTACAAGTCAAAGGTGTATGATTAATATTGTATAGCTGATAAAACTGAATAAGTTGAATATTGCACCAACACGGAGGCTTAAAGTTGTAAGCGAGTACAAAAGACAAAAATAGACTGCTTTGTGAACAAGAGGTGTTCCCTGCTGTCCCCATCTCCACACTGCCGGGCATTTCAGGTCTGAAAAGACCTGAAGTGCCCGAAAGGGAGGAGCACCTGATCTAAAAACAGAAACACGAACTGTCCAACGAGGGACGGCCCTACAGTTTACTGAACTCTACAGGGGCGTGTCATTCTAATTCTTTGATTGTTATTGTCCACGCTACAAACTACGTAGAGTCACAGACTCCGCCCTAAATCAGAATAAACATATGGCTTCTTGTGTTGTTTTTAAACCGAGCACAAAACTGCTGATCTCCTAACTATGACAGGCAGGCACAAATGACCCCCCACTTGACAAAGTGTCTCGGACGAGTAACTAAATCCGAGGGCACACATCTGTTTGCTGGAGGAAACACTTTCGAGGGATTGTAGCCCTACCCAGCTGCTCGCACCGTGAGAAACTCAAACTTTAGCTACATGTTATAGGCGTACAAACGGAGTGTTATGACACCTCTGTATCAGCCTAACTCAGCCACCCTCATAATAAGAGGAAAACGGCTGTGTGGCTATACATACATACTTTTAACTTCAAACGGTCATTATAATCTTACTTCTGTTGGATAAACTTTTGCGAGAAATAACATCTTGGAGTGGTTAATTGATGCTATCACGATCAGAGATAGTTACCAAATTAGAGGAAAATTACAAAACGGAAAATCGTTAAATTGGAGATGAGATCACCAAATTTTTTCACACACATGTACATGTTTTCACGACTATATAACTTTATATAGATAGCAATATCAACCTCTTCTAGGTCTTGTATATTAAATAGCATGAATGACCAAAGAATTTTGTTTGTTATTTAATATGTGGATAGCAAAAAAATTGAACCAGGATCGGTGGATAACTGGTTCCATTTTTTTGCTGTTTCATAACAATTCCGCCAGAAGCCGCTCGTAGTCGGGTGCGCTCTCATTGAGTATTATGAGATGAACTTCAAGATTTCTCACAATTGAAGGGGCTTGCAAAGAATTTGAGTTCTAAATTGATGTGACTTTGCCCTGACTTCATATGAAGAAATATGTGATTGTGAGCGTATGACTTATGGAAGGATCCTTGGTGTCTAGAGAAGGGAAAAAATAACAGTGAGTGAACAATGAATCAAAACTACACTAATTTTTTTGATAGCAAAATACGTGAAGCAGAAAACCTTGAGAAGCATGGGAGCTGAAAAATAAATTGCAGCAAGTGAGGTGAAATGGCGATGACGGCGACTCAGAGCATGGTCCCTTGAGCATCTCATGAGAAAAC
>SDVV010028025.1:0-12019 GCA_016164225.1 Gammarus roeselii | reverse complement strand
CTATAAGGCCCTTACGCTGAGCTATAAGGCCCTCCCGCTGAGCTATAAGGCCCTCCAGCTGAGCTATAAGGCCCTCCCGCTGAGCTAAAAGGCCCTCCCACTGAGCTATAGGGCCCTCCCGCTGAGCTATAAGGCCCTTACGCTGAGCTATGAGGCTCTCCCGCTGAGATATAAGGCCCTCCCGCTGAGCTATAAGGCCCTCCCGCTGAGCTATAAGGCCCTCCCGCTGAGCTGTAAGGCCCTTACGCTGAGTCATGAGGCGTTCTCGCTGGGCCTTGATGCAGATGTAATGAGTGCACAAAATTCATGTTTACATTTGGTGCTCGACAGTTGGAGAAATTGCAGGGCCAGCCGAGGAACGCACGATGAATGTGATACTCCGTTCATCGTGCCCAGGGCTGGCCGAGGAACGCACGATGAATGTGATACTCCGTTCATCGTGCCCAGGGCTGGCCGAGGAACGCACGATGAATGTGATACTCCGTGCATCGTGCCCAGGGCTGGCCGAGGAACGCACGATGAATGTGATACTCCATTCATCGTGCGCAGAGCCGGCCGAGGAACGCACGAAAAATGTGATGCTCCATTCATCGTGCGCAGGGCCGGCCGAGGAACGCACGATGAATGTGATACTCCATTCATCGTGCGCAGGGCTGGTCGAGGAACGCACGATGAATGTGATACTCCATTCATCGTGCGCAGGGCCGGCCGAGGAACGCACGATGAATGTGATACTCCATTCATCGTGCGCAGGGCTGGCCGAAGAACGCACGATGAATGTGATACTCCATTCATCGTGCGCAGGGCCGGCCGAGGAACGCGCGAAGAATGTGATACTCCATTCATCGTGCGTTGCAGCAACTTTGGGTATCCGAAGCATTGCAACCACACGGTACAGTTCCCTGCCCGACCAACTTTAAAAAAGAAAACCTAAGGAAAATCATTCGGCTGCGCGTCATTTGGTCGTGAGCCATCCTCAAAAGTATCATCGCATGAAGGAGTATCGGAGCAGAGCATCAACTCGTCATTTCTCCAGAGAAATCTTCTAGTATATTTTGTCTTCACTCATACATCATCTCCGCCTGACACAAAGTGACTCATCTCTTCGGTAACAGTTTCATAACTCCGGGCATGGTTCATCAGGGCAGTCAAGACTGCTACTCTATCAATATCAGATGTCATTGACTGCATTCGCTTGCAACAGAGCGTAGGTCATAAATACATTCTAGTGTATTCATATGTTAAATAAATTTGACTTCCCTGCGACGTACTTGACCACATGAGAACTAATGCGGAAGGCGAGAGACGTTGGGCAAAACAATAACTAGATTTTTTCAGTCATTTAGTCCGTATTCAACATCTGAAATTTGAACAACATTTTTGACACTGTGTGTCGGTGGGCGTCGATGGAAAAATAACTATTCGAAATACAATTCTTCTTGGTATATATTTCATGTCTATGGTTGTAACTATTCAGAGACATAATTCAGTATTCCACATAATCTGCGACAAAACACCATGCCTCCAACCTGCGCAGCGGCGCACGGAAAAAGTCGTCAATGCATAGGCTGGGTGCAAGAAAATGTTCTGTGTATGTATAAAGCGAGATATATATAAAGTATTATACTTTCTACTTACGACTAACACGAGGTATTTTTGTACCCAACTGTTGTGTCTGGTAACATTACTCCTATCGCACAACGCTAAGTGAACTCGCTGACAAGAATAAAATAAATGTAAATAGGAAAATATTTGTTTAGATACGTTTTCTTGTGACCAGAAAACGTGGAGAGAAATTCGATTCTTTTCTAGTATATTTCAATTTATTCGAGCTGCAATCGGACAATTGTTGTCATTGTCTAAATATTACACTGTAGTTGCTGACATCTGTATTTTAGTAGGAGGATATGTTTCAATTCAATCTAGTTTATCGTTGATTTGCCATACACTCTCTGTATTTTAGTCGCATAAAACATATCCAACGGTCATTTTGCATGTTCCAATAATTTTTCCATGATTTGAAAAGGGAAGCAAACGTCGCAATTAATCGTATTGATTTCCGGAGCTGCTCAACTCGACTAGTTAATTAAGTGGCTGTTAGACGATGTTTGAATTATATAATATTTATCAATAATAGTACTAAGAAATAAAATTACTGCATAACAAATCCCTCAAGAGATGCTATTTTTTGCTGACAAATGTAACTTTGCTGTTGAACCTTGATCAGAAACCTCATGCAGCTTGTTTAAGTCATCCAGATTTTTGATTTAAACAGACGTGAAGTCAAAGTCTGTATGTTTCCAGCACTTTCAACCTGACAGGCGTGTTCCTAAAACCACAGCCAACAATTTCAACAAGTGCAGGTGACTTGTTTAATTTGATGCACTAAGCTAGGTATGAACTGTACTCTTGCAGCGGTGCGAGGCAGGCGATGTTGTAGTTGTTGCCTAGCATCAGCTCCCCCTGCAGCGGACGAGCCACGGCCGGTGCACCATCCGAGAATCCGGATACCCACCGACATCTGAATGCTTGGTCACGTTACGATTAGACTTACTCACATGAGCTCTCCCACAGATCACACACCGACGTGATATTATGATTGAACCTAAGGGTTCCAATAGATAGGTGCGACACCACGACTTGCTCAACTCTATCGGTCCCGCCAAGCACCGCAGTCACTAATCGGGATAAGCGCTCGCTCCCTAGTCTATGTTGGTATTAGTGATTAATACCAACATAATACCCCTAGTGACTCCCTCACCTAAATCTCGACAGATGAATCCCGTCTCCCCAAGCATCCCCAACTCCTCCACGCCTACCTACGGTGGATGACTTTGTTGGACCGTGTTGGCACTATAGTTAGCCAGTGCAAAAGCTGTGCAAAGGAACAGTGTTGTGTGATCTATAGGTGGATGAATGGTGGTGTAAAGGAAGCCGGAGAATGCAGCCGGTGTGTTATGTATATTTAAGTGTGTTTGACGTTGGTACTGCATGTAGGGGGCTTAAAAGTGTTTTCACATTCTGGAAGACAAATACAGGCCTTTTCACACAAACTGGTTTGTATTTTATTAGTAGGGAAATCATTTTCTGGAGAAACGTCAAACAGATCATTATGTATCTGTTTTGTAACAGTAGTAGAGGATCAAGACTGTGAAGATAGCTGTAGGGAATAGCATTTAATAATAATACTCGAAAACACTCAAATCAGCACCTGAAGAGAAAGCTACGACCCACTTTGTTGAAATTATATTTTCTATGTTTCTATCCCCGATGAACTAAGGCGCCGGGTGTCATTGCTGGACACCGTTTGGCAACCAGTGCCGGAGACCATTTTTCCCAATATAGTGCTCATGCCGGACACAATTTTAACCGTAATGGTGTCAATGTTGGACACCATTTTTTAATGCGTATGCCAGCACAAGTTTCCGGCCTACTTTCTGAAAAGTGGTACACCTGAAAGCTTATTAACAGCGATTCTGGTAGAATTGATGGAACCTTGACTCGAACAATTTCCCTTAGAAGTTTAATTTTATCTTCGACAGCTCTACACGTGAGGAAGTTACGAGTGATGTCGAGTGAGAAACGGCCAACGGCGACTCTGGAACCAAATTCCCGAGCACTCCATTCGCATTGGGGGTGAAAAGGTTCTTTCGACCAAGGTTTTGATTGACCTTCCTAATCCTCTGCACTTTGGTCGTGTCACCTCTGACTCGACGCTCCTACGCCGAATAAGGGTTGAGTTTGCGAAGTCTGTCTTCGAACGATTGATTTCGAGCCGAGTGGAAAGTTTGGTTGTTCTGTGTAATCTACTAATTTGCTAACGTATTATTTTAGATAGGGAGACTACAATTGAACTGAATTCTCGAGATGCGGTCTAACAAAGGCAATGTACAATTATGAAATTCTGTGGTTGTTTTCCTCGTCGGGGACGGGAATCGGTTTGTTTCCGGATGTGGAGTATCTGTGCTCATGGTTATACCGACCATTGTGCATAACTTTACATCTGTAGACATTGGATTATATCTACCACTTTACTGACCGAACAACAAATTTTTTCACGTTTAATTAGAGCTGTTGGCACTCAATTTATGTTAGTACAGTCAAGTTAATGTCCTAAAGCACTTTTTCACCGACATTGCTTACTAGTTTAAAAAAAAAGATGACGTTGATCCGTAAGATACGCCTCTGGTTACATTACTCCAAGAGAAGGAGGCGCCGTTCTGTACGACTTGTCGATGTCTATCCGTGAGAGAACATTTTATCGAATTATTTATCTCGCCTCGAATACCACTGCTGTGTAATCTACTGATTAGGAGTTTGTGAAGGAGTTTATGAAAAGATTCATGAAAATCATGTTTTATGATAACGATTGGTGAACTCGCGTCGTTAATTTCAGTTATTTGTAGATAAATAACAGTTGTTTTGTATGACAGGAAATATTGTTTCTAAATCCTTGCTGGGAGTCACCTGTCAAAATGTTTGTTACCAAGGTTTCTGAAATTTTATCCATCAGTTGCCTACGCATGAGTTGGACTAATTGTTCGGAAATTTCTGAGATTCGTTTTTTTTTATTACCTTTTGATAGGCTGGATCCACTATCTTGGTAGAGAATTGTTTTCCCCTCATATGGATTTTTTTATAGGGATGACCTTGTTTTCCTCATACTGATGAGGAATGGAATGGTTGCGGCCTTTGTACACCCAGTTGAAAGACGCAATGGTTTGTTCTGTATTCTTTGTATGAAATTAATGAGTGCAGGAGCAAGGCCGGAGGACGTGATGAGTCTGATTGATTGTTTAAATATCGTTGTAATTGATTTCATGTAGTGTCCGTTGTTAGTTGTGGTAAGCACTCGAGCCACGTTATGTCAAGAATTATATCAAGTGTTCATGTTGTTTTTGTTGTTTTCAACGTCATTCCTGGGTCGTATGATACACCAAGAATCGTGGTTGTGGGACTGTGGGACATGGAAGTGTTGTTTTTTGTGACTTTAGAGGATGCAGTGCTCACTGTGAGGTATGAATTAATTGCAGACACACTTATTATGATATCCTGCTACCAGACGTCGAGAAAGTTTATGTATTGCTGGATGTGTGTTTCAGGTATTGTGTTACCGACCACGTGTCGTGCGACTGTATTGACGGCCGTCCTGATGTCAACAGCGCATACCAGGGGGCAAGGTACAGCCATTTTTTTCGTTCAGGCGTTCGTGGATGGTCGATGCGATGTTAGTGAGCAAATTGGTTGTTGAATGTTGTGTCCTGAAACCGTGTTGTGCAGAGAAAAGGAGGATATGGGCGTTAATTTGGTCAAAGTCAAGCTTCTTCAGAATTTGTAAATGATTCGGGAAGAGAGAAGAGGTTATGTATGAGGTTACTGCTGAGGGGGCTTTATTAGGTTTCATCAGTGCATAATCTTCGCATGCTTTCAGGTGTTAGGTATGATATTCTGTAGAATGAAGAGGTTAGTGATGTCTGTGAGAGTCCACATAGTGTTGGACACTAGTGTTTGAGGTGAATATATGATATACCATCACTGTATGTTGCTGATGAGCTTTTGGCCTGTCTGAGTGCGGTCATGGCTATGGCTGATGTGAAGGGAGGGCCAGTTTTTAGATCAATTTGTAATTTGGGTAACAGCATGAGTGTCTTCCTATTGTCTGGATGGTGTGTTAGGAGTTAAGTGTTTGCATAATGTTTGCTGAGTATTAGGTTTTCATACATTTGATAGTGAGGTTCGGAAGTGGCCACAAGTCAGCACACTCTGCCTGTTGATCATGAACGTCTGAATTTATTTATAAGGTAAGAGCCATCATTAGTGGTGGATAAATTATTGATGTTTCGCTGCTGAATTTTACGCTTATGATGGTGGCCAAGAAAGATCTTTTGATGGCAAGAACGAACATGTTGACTATAAGTTGTCTGTCTGCATGGTTCATCATGCTGGTGAAGTATTTCATAGCTGCGTCGATATATGCGTATTGAATAATTTCGAAGTCGTGTAGAGCGGCTATTATGGACGCCGTATATTCATCCCAATCTGCTCTCTGTGGGGGCTTATTATGGATTGGGGATCAAAGTTGATAATTGATGCTTAGCGTAAAATAGTAAGAAGACATGTCTTGGTGTGATGCACATTTCCAGATTAGAGCGGGGTTGGGTGAGCACAATGAGACGTCTGGTGAGAGGTCCGTTGAATGTTTGGATTGAAAGGTTTGCGAGTGGATGTGTCTAGGCTATTAAATCTAAACATTGTGTGTAGTTGGCCAATGAAGACATTACTTCTTCGGTCAGTGTTGTATGAGGTGGGGCAGGAGTAATCTAAGTGGGGTATGCACTGTGTTTGCCATAAGCTGGTTGCAGGGTTGTAAACGTTCAACAGATTGTTATTTTTCTTGTGGATCAGATTGAGTTCCGATTTCACCTCTGGTGTATTTGCCTGTGGAAATTATGCGATAGTGTGTTTGGTTTGCTCGTAAAGTGCAGATTTTAATGTATGATTATAATGAATTCGCAGCCGCCGTCGTTGTTTGGTCGGTCATGGTGGAGTCTGTGTAACCGGGAAATTTTGGCGTCATGATCTTTTGTTTGAGTTTATTTTTCAGGATTAGAGTGACGTTAATTGGGGTGTTTTTGGAGGAACTGTTTGTGTATTATTGTTGCTGACTAATGCCATTGTGTTTATTCGATATATATGTAAGTGCCCGTCGTTGATTTGGGGTTATTGCGGTAGTGCTGGAAGTGACGATATCGTTGGTGGGTGTGTAGGGGGCTAGGGTGGCGAGGCGAGTGTAGAACGTGGAACCCGTGAAGACAAGGATAGCGCCGCGGGTCGAGGGGCACTTTCGGAACGGGCGAGGCGGCAAAACGGATATGAGCGAAGTCTCCCAGGGGGAGTAGCGGTGCCATTCGCTGGTGTCAACTGAAGGGTTTCATTCTTAACGTCTAAATTAATGTTGAGGTTTGGGTGTCAGTAAATGTACTTCCACCCTTGTGATATATTTCCGTTATTGTGAACGTCAGAGGATTGTTTTGTGTGGTGTGTCCATAACTCACTTCTACACTGGATTGCGCCAACGCGGCTCTTGGAGGCGTGACTGTTGGTTGGACACGGGTATGCGTTGTAACCAGGGTTGGATTCTATGTCAAGCTGACGTTATTACCATCGGAGGGGAACGAGGCAGGGCAACATAAGTGCAGTTTCCTGAGAAAGAGATGCAGAGAGCATCATTGACCTTGAAGCAATCAGGCGGTGGAGCAAAGAGCGTGCGGCCTCTTCGGAAGGAGATGCATGCAACGGACGTCACAATCTTCGGAGTAGTTAAGAGGCAGGGGCAACACGCACGCGGCCTCTTGAGAGTGAGATGCAGGGGCGACAGCTATTTCAGAGCAGTTAAGAGACGAGGCAGCAAGTGAGCGTTCTTTTAAGAGACAAGAGACAGGTAACAGGAGAAATATGCTGGTGACATCAACAATTTCGGAGCAGTCAAGGAGCGCGATAACATGCGTGCGATCTCTAGAGAGAAATGCACGAGACGTCATCAATTTTGGAGCAGTCAAGGAGCGCGACCACATGCGTGCGATCTCTAGAGATAAATGCATGAGGCGTCATCAATTTCGGAGCAGTCAAGGAGCGCGACCACATGCGTGCGATCTCTAGAGAGAAATGCATGAGGCTTCATCTATTTTGGAGCAGTCAAGTGACGGGGCAACAAATCTGCGACCTCTTGAGAGAAAGAGAGAGAGACAGATACAGGGGACGTCATGAACTTCGTAACGGTCTAGAGACGGGTAACAAGTGTACGGTCTTTTGATTTAGGGTGATGGAGGAGGCGTCACCACTTTGGGTGGGACAACAAGCGTGCGACCTTTTGAGAAAGAGAACAGGGTTAAGAGGACCAACTTTTGATCACTCAGGTGACGGGGGACATGTGTACGGCCTCTTGAGAGAGAGATGCATTAAGCGACGCCAACTTTTGAGTGGTCAAGAGGCGGCGTAATATGCGTACAACTTCTTGAGAGACAGCGACCTCAGTTTGAACAGACCGCTGTTCTCGAGAGGGAGTTGGAGGATGTGGAGACAGAAATCCTCGATGAGTGATTCCCTTTAATGTTCAGCATTGCTGGTCTTTATTATGATTCGGGCCGTCATGTCCCCATCTTAGCTTCGCAGAGGCACAGGTTTTCACAATCAGTGCGTTGAATCCTGATACACCTTTATATGGATCTAATGACAAGAAATTTCTTCAAGAGTCGGCTGCGGGCTTAGCCCATCAAACTCACTATCAGCGATTTTGACTCACAGAACGAAGGAATCTTTGTGATCTTAAGTGAAACCGAATCCCCCGGTTTAATGTGTGACTCAGATTCACTTGAGATTACAAAGATTGGCGTACATGATTAAGTTTCGCTTTCGTTTTCCCATATACACAATTGAAACCAGTGACATCGTAAAATTCCACTTTGGTTCGTAGAAATGCATTGTTATCGAGCTAAAATTCTCAAACGTCATTGAATAAAATAAAATCATGGTAGGTGCAATTGATATAATCACGAAATGTGTCCGGAGAAGCGGAATGCTTTAAGGGCAGGCTTGTTGTCTTAAACCTAACATAATACTAATCCTACCTAGAAAATCCAACACTGATCTAACAAGGTCTTTACCTATAATATACAGTGAACAGACCCTGGTACGACACAAATGACAATATTTTGATTTGCTGAAACGAATTCAGTAGACAGTACATCAGTGACATAGTTTTGAGACACTAAATGCTGTTTGAGGCTGAGTTTAAAAGATTAATAAAGTATTTAGTTAGATGTTGTTTGCCATGGCGTTGGTGAGTTTGATACCTAAATAAATGATTGTAACTGCGATGTTGCCTTGTTTTAAAGAGTAATATTGCATTACCGTTTGAATCATGTTGATGGCGTATCAACATTGGACTGGTGGTATAGATCGAAAAAGAAGATAATAATCAGGATCATGAAAAATCGTTTTATACATCTACAGTATACGAACAGTTGAAATTAAAGGTGTTTGACAATTTGATGATGCTCATGAATTTCAAATAAATAAATAAGTCTATTCAAGGAATGTAATCTCATTAATTATTAAAAGTTCTTCCCTCTAAATAATCGTCGTTTTATCGGTTCATATTTGACCACCAGTTTATCAGGCTTCGATTCCCTTGAACGGGAAGGAGAGGACCAGCACATTGAGTGAACAAATGTGAGACCTTCCGTTCGAGGGAAATGGTACAGTTCATTTTTATATTATTCCTTGCTTTGACTGTTGATTTCAAATCTAGTCTATTGGATTTATAAACAATATATTTCTGAAAGATAGAAGTCGAGAATCATCATATTTTCAACTTCACTCACAGTTCAATAGCCTATTTCTTTGATGAACAGTTTGTTTTGCGTCAATATGGAGATGATTTGAATTTGGTTTATCAGTATTAATTGTTTTTTTATAGGTTTCGCATTCGAAGGAGATGTTTGAAAAACTATCCACCTGGGCTTTGATCTGTACATTGCATTTACCTGCGATTTACTTCCCATTAATCTGAGCGCAGGCATTTTTTACAAGTTGAGTGTTTGGGTCTCCCATGTTAACACCAGAAAGAATGATTTCACACCGAACCCAGCAGCATACGCCCACGCATTACCTCTCAAACTGACTGTCGTAGTGCCACAATGCAGAGCAGTGCCGCGCGGTTGTGCCTCGCATTGACTCTCACGGAGGCGGCGGTAGCTCTGTCGTTTTGGGACTGGTAGACAGCACAGATATGCGAGGGAGAGGGAGGGGAAGTTTTTTTGAAACGGTTAAACGGAAAATATAAATTTTTCAACTTGAACCTCGATATTATTGATGCAATATACCAAACACCATTGCCAAACGTAATCCAACCCTTACAAGTTTATCCACTTGACTATAATGAAATCAATTTTCCTAAGCAGACCAGCACAACACGCTGGAGAAGAGTGATAAATGGTTTTTGCACCATGAACAATAATGCACGAAGGCGGATAGTGCTATTGAAACTTCGCTGTGCATTTACTCCTAGTCAGAATTTTGTAACGCGTGAACCGAACTGTAAGACATGTGACTGGACCAACTCAGTGACGTCAGAGTCATCAGACATCTCACTGGACAAACTTAGGGACGTCAGAGGAGTCAGACGTCTGACTGGATTAACTCAGGATAGTCAGAGTATTCAGACATCTGACTGGATTATCTCTGGGTAGTCAGAGTAGTCAGACATCTGACTGGATAAACTCGGGGTAGTCAGAGTAGTCAGACATCTGACTGGATAAACTCGGGGTAGTCAGAGTAGTCAGACATCTGATTGGATAAACTCGGGGTAGTCAGAGTAGTCAGACATCTAACTGGATTAACTCGGGGTAGTCAGAGTAGTCAGACCTTTGACTGGATTAACTCGGGGTAGTCAGAGTAGTCAGACACCTGACTGGATTAACTCAGCGTAGTCAGAGTATCGGCCATATGATGACTCTAAACCGAAAGAGGAAATTATTTGTTTAGAAACTTTTAATTCGTCACTGTCTAATGAATTTTACATTTGGCATCTTCACGTTCTACTGTCCAATGTTAAAGCTCAGTTATACTCTTATTTGAAGATGAGCCAAGTTGGGCTACATTTGGCGTGCATCCGTGGAGTGAGGCGGCGGACAATGTCAGGAGACGTGCCCTTACAATACATCGATGTATTGACCGGACTGGTGGACGACGAGCAAACAATTCCGAGTATTCCGTACAACATTAGACAACAGTAGACATAGTGTGTTGCATTATCTAATATACGGCCAGTACGGACAGAGGGGCCGTTATGTTGCTTCATGCACTTTGTCTTGTGTATGCTCGCCAGTAGTCATATATTGTACGACTGTGTGATGTTTCAATTGTGCTACTGATGATGTCTAATATTTTCACTGTAGAGCAGTCTTTTGTATAAATATACAATAAATAAGCATATGCTCAACAAGAAAGCGCCATACACTCATGCATATTCAGCAGCCTAATAACGAATGCGCAGATGAACACCAAACAATATCGTGAAGTAACTCGGGTGCAATCAGAATATTGAAATATATGAAGCTAAATCGCGGTTATGCAATACAGCGTTCATCCGTAGTAAAGTTACCTTGCCTCGAAATGTAAATCAATAGAAATAGAGAATACATCTCTATTACGATACACGATAGAGCCACATATCCCAACGAGTGCTTGAATTTCTCAAGCCTGTGCCCTGTTCGTACGAGCATTTCATCGGTTCAGTCATTCGTCAGCCGGACGCACGCTTTTTTAGTTCTTGTGAACACTTACTGGCCATCAACAACATTGCCAACAAGTTGATTGATTCAGAGGCTTAGAAATGTATGATCGGAAAGATGGATGGAATACCCCAGAGACAAGCAGATACAATTTCATTCTTCTTATACTGCAACCAGAACTCAAGCACTGCCAAAATAGATGAAGAAATTGGAGACTTTCCGTCGCCGGGAACGTTCAACATACCAACCCTGGAAGGAAACAGTCTATTTGCAGGTTTACTAGAAAAAAATGAGGCTTCGCTCTCTAGTTATCCACAACATTGCCTAATGAAGTAAATGTAACGAACGAGAAGTGTTCCAGTGTAACTCCGATGAGAGTGGTGGTTATATTACAAACTCCATCGATTACACGAACTGGTTAGGCTCCACTAGCCTCACTATATCGCGCCCAATGGCAAACCGGTGTCATACACACGTTCAAAAAAACTGTTTACAATAAGAAACCCTTGATGGGAGAACTGCTGGAACCCACCACAGGAGTCTACGGGGCCAGTGCAGATGAAATCTTACTCTTGCTGGGACTCTTCTCATAAAAGACAACCAATCTATCAACAGCCAGCTGGACAAAGGCATAGAGTATATTAGTTAGTTAGCGTGTAATGCGCTACTGGGCACTGGCATTCATTAGTTGGTCCTTCAACGGCGCAACAGTTGGCCTTTCAATA
>SDVV010028024.1:0-12019 GCA_016164225.1 Gammarus roeselii | reverse complement strand
AGTGGTAATGCCTCACTGTATTTTAGAATTAGCTGATATGAAATAACTTCTTGAAATCTGAATAATATTTCAGCTGACACAATAAAAATAAAGTCAGACTTGATATCCAAATTATTGACAGTATTAATTACTTTAGCTAGCCTAAGTCATGAACTAGGAAAGGGCATTAATTTATAATGTCTATATTACATAAAAATATATATTTTCTTTTTATAGGTCCTATGTAGCTATATATGTACAATACATAGGCATGGCTCAAGGTAGGGTGCTACTCAATAGAAGATTTCTATTTTATCACACATAAGTAACTCTTGGTATGCCATTTGGCAGAAAAATCCGCCATAGCTAGCATGATTGACAATCTGGTATGCCACTAGGCAGCTTGTACCTTACACTGTTGATATCTTACATCCAGGTTGCCTTGCTGCAGAACACTGCACTATAGTTTTTAAGCCTGTTCTACCTGGGAATAAATAAGACGTAGATGAGGTCAAAGCTTCCTAGTACACTGGAGTCAATGTCCATGTGGCAGAGGAATGTGCCTTCATAACATCCTCTTCTATGCATTATTACCATGGTGTCTTGTAGACCTGCATAGATTCACTGGGCCTAGATTCACTGTTCTCACCTGTCATCTATGGAGCAGTGTCCAAGGGAAGCCTACTCCTGACAATGTCAAATATTTCACAAATTTTTGAACCTCGTCGGTCGTATTTTGATGCAGGAATCAGTAACACGCTACTACACACAGCATCTATGCGCCCCGCCAATGGAAGAATCTAGAAAATTCTAAGCACGCTTCGCTTGTTGCCAGATTTGTTTGTAAGAATATTTCTCTAAATCATTCATTTCATCTGATTCATGTTCCATGGCTTTTAGTGCGTGGTATACAAATTTATTTGGCTAATAAATATATGTTGCACTGCCATTTTGATTGGAAGCTGTTTGTACTGGCTGAACGGAAATGTTGTTGTTATCTACAGAGATATGCAACCAGGAGATCAAAAGATGCGATTGCTTATCGTAATAGTGCTTGTGATGCACGTATAATGCGTTTAGTGTTATTTAAAATAATGTAGGGTCAATCAAGGACCTCTACACGTCCTTCGGGATTGCAATCTATGCACACATGGAGTGCGTGTGCATTGGAACTTTCCGTGGTTCAAGTCGTTTTCCGCAACAGCTGATCGATGTAAATCCAAAACGTAGGTTGTCGTTTTCGTCGAGAGAGCTTGCACGTGCACGCTGAAATGAATTCCGACATTCGTAACGCTATTATCATCATTGTACTTCTGCTTGCTTATAGGAATCAATTGATTTCAGCTGAACCACCATGGAAAAAGAGTAGAGTACACATCGAAATTTCTAGACCACACTCGGTCAGATCGTCGCCATGTTTTATCGCTCAGCCGGAGTCCAATGAGACGGCCCTTCAAAGTCCGCGCTGGTCAAAAGTCTCTCCAGACCAATCTTAAAATGTCGTGCTCACGTCGATTGGTTGATCGAGACTCATGGGACTTAAGCCCAAAGACTCAGGATTTGACCGACGTGTGCATTGGCTACTAACCACAAACATTTGCGAGAAATAAAAGAGGTTTACTGAATTGGGAAAAATTGAACTCTGGATGGAATTATTTCTCCCTCTACCATTTTGTGGCTTTAGGAGTGGTAGAGGGAGAGGAACAGTGTGGCTTTAGGAGTGGTAGAGGTTGTGCCGATCAGTTTTTTGCAGTAGGAGAAGTCTATTAGAAGTACTTTGCGAAGGGAAAAGAAGTGTTCGGGGCCTTCGTGAATTTGGATGACAGGAAAGCGCTTTGGAGGGGGTTGCGTTTGAATGGAGTAGGTGGAAATCTGTTGAAAGCAGTTTAGAGTTTCTATGTTGAGAACAGAGCCTGTGTCAGAGTAGGGAGCGAGGTGAGGGATTTTTTAACAGTAAAAGTGGGTCTAAGACAAGATTGCGTTATGTCTCCCTGGCTCTTCAATCTTTACATGGAATCTGGGTCTGGAACCAGGCGTTAAGAGACGATCCAAGCCACTCGTGGGCGATCCGCATGGAGCGAGACACGATCCGAACAGTTAGCGACATGATCCTAGCTACTATGAAGCAACTCAAGCAGTAAGTGGCACGATCCTATCTACTCAGGGCTGATACGAGCAACGGAAGGCCGGACCTGAGCTACTCAGGCACGATTAGAGTAGAGAGACACTATGCGAGCCGCTCATGAGGGATTTTAGATCGGGGATTTGTCCGAGAAGTAAAAGATACGATCTTTACAACTCAAGGGCGATCCAAGAGGTGAGATACACGATACAAGTTACTTTGGCGATCCACGCGGTGGGAGAAACCCAACACTAGCAGTAAGACACACGATCCTAGCTACTCAGGGCAACCCGAACAATATGAGATCGAATCTGGGTAACTCAGGGCAAATTAGAGCAGCGGGAGACACGATCCGAGAAGTATAAGACACGGTAAAGCTATTCAATGGGGATCCGAGTCACGGAAGACACTATTCAAATAGTGAACGACACGATCTGAGCTATTTAGAGGCAATCCGAGTGGTGAGAGACACGATCCGAGCTATTTAGAGGCAATCCGAGTGGTGAGAGACACAATCCGAGCTATTTAGAGGCAATCCAAGTGGTGAGAGACACGATCCGAGCTATTTAGAGGCAATCCGAGTGGTGAGAGACACGATCCGAGCTATTTATAGGCAATCCGAGTGGTGAGAGACACGATCCGAGCTATTTAGAGGCAATCCGAGTGGTGAGAGACACAATCCGAGCTATTAAGAGACATCCCGAGTGGTGAGAGACACGATCCAAGCAGTTCAGAGGCAATCCGAGTGGTGAGAGACACGATCCGAGCTATTTAGAGGCAAT
Organism: Gammarus roeselii; assembly: GCA_016164225.1. Classification (NCBI taxonomy): domain Eukaryota; kingdom Metazoa; phylum Arthropoda; class Malacostraca; order Amphipoda; family Gammaridae; genus Gammarus; species Gammarus roeselii. The sequence goes on along the minus strand of SDVV010028024.1, from coordinate 9,136 downwards.
CCGAATGGTGAGAGACACGATCCGAGCTATTCAGAGGCAATCCGAGTGGTGATAGAAACACGATTCGAGCTACTCGTGGACGATCCATACGGTGTGAGACACGATTCAAGCTACTCGAGGCAATCCAGGTATAGGGAGAATAACTCTGGGAGATATGATTCAAGCTGTCAAAAACACGATTCTAGCTACTCTGGGCCGCCCGAGTAATAGAAAACCGGACCCGAACAACTTTGGCTTGCAAGCACTGATCTACATTGGCCGACACCAACACATGTAACGCCAGTATTCCTTCTTAATGAAGCAACACAACGACTTGGAACGCAAGCACTGATCTACTTTGGCCGACACCAACACATGTAACGCCAGTATTCCTTCCTAAAGAAACAACACAATGACATGGAACGCAAGCACTGATCTACATTGGCCGACACCAACACATGTAACGCCAGCATCCCTTCCTAATGAAGCAACACAATGACATGGAACGCAAGCACTGATCTACATTGGCCGACACCAGCACATGTAACGCTAGCATTCCTTCCTAATGAAGCAACACAACGACATGGAACTCAAGCACTGATCTACATTGGCCGACACCAACACATGTAACGCCAGCATTCCTTCCTTATGAAGCAACACAATGACATGGAACGCAAGCACGGATCTACATTGGCCGACACCAGCACATGTAACGCCAGCATTCCTTCCTAATGAAGCAACACAATGAGATGGAACGCAAGCACTGATCTACATTGGCCGACACCAGCACATGTAACGCTAGCATTCCTTCCTAATGAAGCAACACAATGACATGGAACTCAAGCACTGATCTACATTGGCCGACACCAGTACATGTAACGCTAGCATTCCTTCCTAATGAAGCAACACAACGACATGGAACGCAAGCACTGATCTACATTGGCCGACACCAGCACATGTAACGCTACCATTCCTTCCTAATGAAGCAACACAATGACATGGAACTCAAGCACTGATCTACATTGGCCGACACCAGCACATGTAACGCTAGCATTCCTTTCTAATGAAGCAACACAACGACATGGAACTCAAGCACTGATCTGTAATTGTCGGCAACATCACATATAACGCCATTACCGATCTACAATGACCGACATCATATCTAACGCCAGTACCGATCAACAATGACTGACATCATATCTAAAGCCAGTACCGATCTACAATGACCGACATCATATCTAACGCCAGTACCGATCAACAATGACTGACATCATATCTAAAGCCAGTACCGATCTACAATGACCGACATCATATCTAACGCCAGTACCGATCAACAATGACTGACATCATATCTAAAGCCAGTACCGATCTACAATGACCGACATCATATCTAACGCCAGTACCGATCAACAATGACTGACATCATATCTAAAGCCAGTACCGATCTACAATGACCGACATCATATCTAACGCCAGTACCGATCAACAATGACTGACATCATATCTAAAGCCAGTACCGATCTACAATGACCGACATCATATCTAACGCCAGTACCGATCAACAATGACTGACATCATATCTAAAGCCAGTACCGATCTACAATGACCGACATCATATCTAACGCCAGTACCGATCAACAATGACTGACATCATATCTAACGCCAGTACTGACCTACAATGGCCGTCATTATCACATTTAACACCAGCACTAATTTGTAGTGACCGACATCATATTTGACGCAAGTACTGATCTACAGTAACCAGAATCATACTTAACGCCAGTACAAATCTATAATGACCGATATCATATCTAACACCAGTAGTGATCTGCAATGGCCGACATCACACATAACGCCAGTACTGCAACATATCTAACGCCAGTGCTCAGCTACAATGGCCAACAACTTCCCATCTAACGCCAGTATTGATCATCAATGTGCCGACACTTATTTTAAACTCCAAGTGTGTGCGAAGCCGTCATGTATGGAAACCAATCCCTGGAGGGCTAAACTTCATAAAATGATCCTGTTCTCTCGCATGCTCGTGTGATTCACTGATGATGGCATCACCACCGTGGAGAAGGCTGGTCATTCAATGATGATGACATCACCACCGTGAAGAGGGCTGGTCATTCACTGATGATGACATCACCACCGTGAAGAGGGCTGGTCATTCACTGATGATGACATCACCACCGTGAAGAGGGCTGGTCATTCACTGATGATGACATCACCTCAGTGATGAGGGCTGACCATTCACTGATGATGACACCACAGTGAAGAGGGTGGTAGAAATACACGCGGGTTGACAATTAACACCGACGGGGTAACAAACTGGTGATAAGATTTTTTAGAATTTACTGACTAAGCATTGCGCGTTAGCTTTATTTTTGACTTGTGATAAAAAGAACTACTCTAAACACACTCCTTCACTCAATGCAAAAATCTTAGCGAGAATGAAACGTTAATATTTATCTATTACGTTACACAACTACCACCTAGTACGTAATGGTAAATTTGATCTTTTACATTATACAACTACCGAGTGCAGTGCCAGACTCTGGTGCTATTTATCGCGAGTTCGAGCACAAGCAGGGACACGACGGTCTTGTAACGTGGAGATCGAGCGGAAACGGCTCGATGTCTTTGTCTATACATACGTTATACAACGACCATCAAGTGCGTCATGCGACTGACGTCTAGTTTGTAATCCAAAATTCGAGTACTACGGATACATCATTACAGGCTAAATTATTTTAATTACTTCCATCCATCCATACAAACTGTGTACACCCACTAACTAACACTGGTAAGGGAGTCAGTGGTATTATATTGTCGCAGTCGTAATTTCCCCAAAAAAGATGCTGATACACTGAGCAATAATTATTTAAATTATGTAAAAGGGATAATATTGCGATTACACTAAAGTAATTCCCAATGTTACATTCAATAATCGAGTTCAATTTTAGCACCATCTAAATATACTTGCACTGACGCAATCGGTGTGCTAGATGAAAACGTGTGATCCATAGCCATGCGCGTACTGAAAGTAGTGCCACGGTAATACATGAGCATGAGTTCTTTTTGGAATCTATTTCAGTGTCGCTTTGGCAGTGAATGTAAGTGGTGGTGTATCGCTCCGTTTACGCTCAGACATGCCGTTGTCTACTGCTAGATTTGCTCCTGTTATCGTTGATAGTACGAACGCACGCGAGAGTAGATAATGATTTAACGAAAGGAATGATATAGGAAGACGCTCTGCAAAATGGGGGAGCAAAATGCTTCAAATTCAGGTATGTTTAACCTGTCCTTTCTCACTTAAAGTGTACCTTTCCTCATCTGTGGCGAACAAATAAAGCTACTCACAGCAACTTCATAACTGAATATAATACTCGAACACTATAGTGATCCTATGACAATTTTTACATGTGTTATGGGCTGTTCTATTTCTGCTATACTATTTTTGATACGTTGCTTTACACGTGGTCATTCCTACTGATATTCGCTAACAAACTTTTAATTAAAAAGGGACGCAGAAAATGTGCGATGAAAGGCGAAATACGGAGGAAATACAGTACTCAAAAATTGAAAGTATCCCATTATGTCTCCGAAACGGTGTGTGACCTACTATTTTGTTAGGAGAGGGAGGGGGAGGAGACGACTGTACCCTCGAAACTCATGGTCCATCGAAGTTGCCTGGTAGTAGCGCACCCGTGGTGGCTGACTGCTGAGATAAAATGATGTATCTTCCATATCAATGCCTGCAAAGGGCGATTGTCTATAATGCAAAAATGCCGCCGGTGCTGCCATCTATCAAACGGTCCTGAATCCGACAGACGAACTCAACGCTATGGTCATCAATAAACATCGCGTCTTAATGTAGTTATTGTTTTTGCTTTTATGTGATCCCACACGTACTCAGCCACTAGTGTGCTCGCGGACGCCGTGCGCGGGGCTGGATTCAGTCAACGAAAGGTGCTACCACTCACTGTCACTTCTCTAATGTTATAGTGTTAGATATATGTTCATGCACAGTTTATTGCTCTTGATTTCCGATATAATATGAAAAGCTGTAATTTAGCTTCCTTTGGAGCAAAGGAGAACTTTTGTATCAGCATGTTGCCAACGTCTGGTCTGTTGTGCAACGTCCTCATCATCAGCGCAATTTGTAGCAACAATATTCCTTTGCTACTGAAATGTAGAAATATCACATTGTATGTGGCTCACAGTCTCATAGGAATGGTCGATAATGATGACATTTCCCTCGGAAACAATTATATACAGCCTATGTTATAAATCAATGCGTACGTAATAATGTCTTGTTCTCTAATGGTAATTGGAAATAGACGTTCAGTTTGGTTAACCTTCTAACTCTATCGTTCTTGGTGAACAAACAGCCATAACTTGTGCCTGAAATTTAAATTAACTTATTTACTCTATCATATGAAGAAAAGTTGCAAAGATTTTTGTCAAAAAGATGTGTATTTGCTATAGATCCTTCACCACTGATATTTGTAACATCCCTATTGATTCTTCAGTTTTGAACCTTCAGTTTGCTGCAATACCATTAAATAGGACTAGATACTGTCGAAAATAGTATATGCCTTACATCCTAATGAGCATTTACTCTCATAGGTACCACTGTTAGTAAATCACCAGTGACCCACTGCGGCTCTTCGCCGTGAGGGTGGTTATGACCCCAAGGCTTCAGTCCGCGCGGGCAGGAGCGGCTTAAGCTGCAGGATGTCCTCTGCGACGCAATTTTGGTAGACCACACGAGTCACATTGCGTTATTGCTTGGTTACTCTCTTCGTATCCTGTATACACGCTACTATCGCTGGCCCCGTTAGCGCAGTTGGCCACCAAGAACACATCTATGCAATTTGGAACACTTTGAGGCACTTAGTAGAACTTTAATATCACAGCTGGTTACCATTTTAAACCACGCATGAACGCCAACAGTGAATAATATAAACGTGAAAACATGTTTAGTAGGTAAAGATTATGAACTAAGTTTATTGATGTGTTCACACTATTCTTTCTATACAGTCGAAAATGGAGGTCAATACAACGACAGGCAGAAGCGGTGCAAGTCAATTAGTTAAAATGATTTATCTCAGGAAACAGTCACAGTCAACGTTGCTTATCATCCGATGGTGAAAGTCATTCAAATAATCGAAAAACGAGAATTTCTATTTGCGTTGTCTCACCCTTAAAATAAACAAAATCGATAGCTGGGGCTGAGGGAGGAGAAGCTCCGATTACTCCCTGTCACCCCTTAAATAGAACGTTCCAGTCTGCAAGGGAAGGAGGATTCACTTCATAGCGCTGTAGTGGGGGGTCTGGGGTATTATTACCCGCTACCCTTCCGACCCGCATGTGTGCATGTGGTGTGTCTCACACCTTGGTCACGCTTCATTGCATGAATGTGTGGCCGCACAATATGAGTGTGTCAAGTATTGCTGACACAGTTGTGCCAGGCCTCAGCAGTGCGTCTGTGAGACCATCTCAGAGGAGACATTTGAAGCGACTCTCATCTTGTGTGAATCACACACTCGCACACTGTGACGTGACATAAGTGTGTGAGCCCTTCTCATAGAAGACATTTGAAGCGACACCCATCTTGTGTGAACCACACACTCGCACACTGTAACGTGACATAAGTGTGTGAGCCCATCTCATTGAAGACATTTGAAGCGACGCCCATCTTGTGTGAACCACACACTCGTGCACTGTGACGTAACACACGTGTGTGAGCCACATGATATGAGTGTATGCTGTAATGTTGACACAGTTGTGCCCCCCCTCGGTGCGTGTGTGAGCCCGTCTCAAATAAAATATTTGAGAGTACTCACCATGTGTGGATCACACACTCGTACACTGTAACGTGACATCCGTGTGTGAGCCACACGAGACGAGTGTGTCAAGTCTTGCTCCAAAACTGAGCCGAACAGCAGTCAACACGATTTTGATTTGATTTGGGCCTCATTTCCACTAGAGCCTTAACGTGAGTCATGATAGGCTCCCCCGTAGGGCGCGCAGCCAACACGAGTGCCAAGCCGTCAGCTGTGCCGCAGTGTGTTACTGTAGTGCTAGTGTCAGTGTCGGGTCAAGGTCAGGAAGTGCCGTGTAGGGGAGCTACTGACAAGGGTCTGGTGCAGTTGTTACCTAGGCGAGTCACCTTGTAGTTGACAGGCAGCGTAATAGCATCCGTGCCAGACTCACGACCGAGAGGTTGTGTATTCTATCCCAGTGGGAGACTTGTATTTCGCTGATGTCGGAGTCAGTGACGTCATAGCAGAACCAGTTGCAGAAGGTTTCACGCTCTAAAGTTATTTCGTCCCATGCCATTACAATTCGGAATAGTCATATAAATATTTATATGCGTGTGGCAGGCACATATCTATGTTATAGCTGGCAACACGAACCAGTGACTGTCTGGCTTTCCTGTTATTATTATTATTATTAAATATTTTTTCATTTCCATCGTCTAGCAATGGTTTTTCAATACTTAGGTCTAACACATCAAACTTATTTTTTTTAATGCCGTATTTGAATTAGCGAAGTGAGAAATAAAAATGAATTTGTGACAGCACATCTCCTGTCGGCGGCCGATTTGTAGCTACTTCGTGTTGCAAAGCAGTTTTCACAATATGTGCTATATTTTTAAGTGAGAAACTCATGGGCATGGGATTGATAAATCCAAAATTAATGAATACATCGCAGCTCATCTCTAGTAGGCGGCTGGCTTGTCCTTCATGGAACCGAATGGAATACACAATATACCATTAAATAAATACCAACTCCTATATATTCATACTAATATACATATACATGCACGTACATATATATACAAACACATATACATGTACACATACAAATACACACATATACGCGTCAGTATAATTCAGTGGGGGAGTACAAAACTTAGATGGACGGAGTTCTCCAAGAGAAGAAAAGAGAACAATGTTACCTTTTATGATGGCGATTGCAACTTAAAAATGGTACGGCGATTGGTAGAATTCATTAATTTATTTATATTTGTATCGAAATTACTTTTGTGAGAGAGCGGCTACATATTATACATCGACAGATAGAGCACACTTTAAAAGGATTGAGACATTGAAATAGATGAGACGTTAGTTAACAGCAAGGGTAATTGGCAGGGGCAATTGTTGATTGGTGTGGAGATACAATAACCAATTACAGCTAAGTATCAATGAATCAGAATAATCCAATGCTGGAGTACACAAGTCGGAAGAATATACTTCCCTTATAGGAGACAAGGTAGAGTATTAGCTTATAAGGCAATGATTGTATCATCAAAAATGGTACGGTAATTGGTAGAACCAGTTCAATGAGTGATATTAAAATCGAGTTAACATTTGTCGAAGTTAGAAGCTGCCTATCGTTCCTCGAAAAAACTGAGTTTGTATTTTAATTATAATAAAAACAACAGGAACATTTAAAGCATAGAAATATAGGAAACGCTAGTTACCACTTATGGTAATTGGCAAAGATAATTGTGATCGGTAGCAACATAGAAAAAACATGTATCGTCAGAGTAGAACGATTAGATGGTATCTCAATGTTGAGAGGGATGGTGGTGGTGGATTCGCTTGTGTTTGTGGGCAAAGTTACGGGTTTGAATTGATCGGTCAATAGATGTTCATTAAACCTATTCTTGAAGGACGTGTTGGATTCAAGATTCTTGAGGCTTGTTGGGAGGTTGTTCCAGGATTTTGGTCCAGTGATCGAAAAAGCTCGACAAGCCGTTTCTGTTTTCCTGTGTTCAACGTGCAGAGTATCATTATTCCTTGTGAATCGATTGTTCTTTTCACCTCGAGAATAAATGAGTCTTTGGCTGCCGTGTGAATGTTTTTCTAGAAGATCTTTTTTGTTCACGTGCATACGCATGTCCAGCTTTTAAACCTTCAAGGACCTCAGGTTCGTCACCCGCTACGAGAGATATGTGGGTCCTACAGAATGATTGTTCCATTGCCAAGGGAAATGTATGCAATTCAGTGGACCACGGGTAACCGCACGATGGTTCAGTGGAGCATGGGTAACCGCACGATGGTTCAGTGGACCACGGGTAACCGCACGATGGTTCAGTGGTCCATGGGTATCCGCACGATGGTTCAGTGGACCATGGGTAACCGCACGATGGTTCAGTGGACCATGGGTAACCGCACGATGGTTCAGTGGACCATGGGTAACCGCAGGATGGTTCATTGGACCATGGGTAACCGCAGGATGGTTCATTGGACCATGGGTAACCGCACGATGGTTCAGTGGACCACGGGTAACCGCACGATAGTTCAGTGGACCATGGGTAACCGCACGATGGTTCAATGGACCATGGGTAGCCGCTCGATGGTTCAGTGGACCATGGGTAACCGCACGATGGTTCAGTGCACCATGAGTAACTGCACGATGGTTGAGTGGACCATGGGTAACCGCATGATGATTCAGTGGACCATGGGTAACCGCACGATGGCTCAGTGGACCACGGGTAACCGCACGATGGTTCAGTGGACCATGGGTAACCGCACGATGGTTCAGTGGACCACGGGCAACTGCCCGGTGGTTCAGTGGACCATGGGTAGCCGCACGATGGTTCAGTGAACCATGAGTAACTGCACGATGGTTCAGTGGACCATGGGTAACCGCATGATGATTCAGTGGACCATGGGTAACCGCACGATGGTTCAATGGACCATGGGTAACCGCGTGATGGTTCAGTAGACCATGTGTAACCGCACGATGGTTCAGTGGACCATGGGTAACCGTACGATTGTTCAGTGGACCATGGGTAACCGCACGATGGTTCAGTGGACCATGGGTAACTGCACGATGGTTCTATGGAACATGGGTAACCGCACGATGGTTCAGTGGACCATGGGTAACCGCACGATGGTTCAGTGGATCATGGGTAACCGCACGATAGCTCAGTGGACCATGGGTAACCGCACGATGGCTCAGTGGACCATGGGAAACCGCACGATGGTTCAGTGGACCATAGGTAACCGCACGATGGTTCAGTGGACCATGGGTAACCGCACGATGGTTCAGTGGACCACAGGTAACCGCACGATAGTTCAATGGACCATGGGTAACCGCACGTTGGTTCAGTGGACCACGGGTAACTGCCCGA
>SDVV010028023.1:0-12019 GCA_016164225.1 Gammarus roeselii | reverse complement strand
GTGGTCTTCCCCTGTCTATTAAATGTGGCGGGGCAGAAATGTGGTCTTCCACCTTCTATTGAATGGGGACTATGATATTTTCCTTTGTGTTAATACCTCTCTTGCTACAATTAACTTTGCTTCCTGAACAATGAATCATGTGCTTGTGTTTCCTCTTCGCTCGTTTTCCTTGCTTTGCTGTTCATCGTCGATCATGTGGCAGAGTAAGTATACTTGCTACTCGGAATGACATCGTAACAATAAGGTATTTAGTATGAGTCTAAACACGTGTGTCGATATAGAATAATTAGAGAACATGATTTAGCGAAAATATTAAATTTTTCCAAAATAAAAGTGTAATCGGAGTTTGTGATGACTCTGTTGGTCTATTACGCCTGTCATTAAAATACAGAACTTAATTTTTCATCGTTGGTTCCTTGTATTAGTTGATATTTTTTACGTTCTGATCGTCATTGTCGGCCTAAATTTGAGACACGTATATGGCATAATTTTACCTCTTGCCACTCCATATTCTTTGTGACATTTTTTTCCGGGGTATACATGAAGCTCACAATTGAAGCTTAAGCCAGAGCTAGAGTATTGCATGACGCCTTCTTCCAGGAAATTCTGGTGGCACGACTCGGACATTCCAAACTTATGGGAAAGACTTTTAAATGAACGATCAACAAAAAAAAACTTCATTATAAAAAAGAAAGGTCGCTGCTCAATTGCTTTATTGGGCCACTAGTTTGAAGAATATATGACCAATTTGTTATTTATACCACAGTAGGCCGAACTATGATCTATTAGTACAACAAACACGTCGAATCGGAGGCAAACAAATACATTATGGTAAATAATTTAGAGACGGATTTTCTCCTCTCACTTCTATGTATCTACAATAACATAGTAAAATGCTCTGCACTGTAACATCGCATGATGACCAGAAACAGGTTTCGATTTATCACCAAGCAAAAATCCAATTGAATTAGAGACTTTGGAAATATTCCTTAAAACCTCTAGGAGACCTAATAAAGTGATTAGATTTTTTTTACACAAACAGTTAGCGATGATTTATATTTGCAAGTGATTATACATGAGTAATAACTACAGTCTTCACCCAAAAATCTTGAACATTCACTGTCAGCTTTTCTTGATTATTCCAACAAGGAACCCAGAATGCCTGACAGAGAGTAACCCTTAACGGTTTACTCCTTCAACATGTCAGGAAATGATAGATTTCTGTTCAGCTTCAAACAATAAGATAAACAGCAAACTATATGTGTTCCTGTTAATGATGTGGTTCTTTCCGCATAAATTTGCGGATTTTTTTCTATTCTTCCATTATCCATCTAATTCAGTTTAGTGTCTTCTTCTTGCAGAGTAGGCGTTTGGTGGCTCGGTTTGATGGGAATAAATCGAACTGATGATTGAGCTCCGAGTTTTGACCTCTTTGAAAAAAATCTTTCGGTGGATCTTTTATTCCGGAAATGTCATCTCAAGTTGTCCAAAAGTCAACAGCGTTGCTGGAGGTGTTTTTCCAATAGCGTTAGACAAAGATGATTGCAATAGCGTTAGACAAAGATGATTGCAATAGCGTTAGACAAAGATGATTGTTGGGCATGACCTTGGTGGAAAATTCAATGATAGGTTACTCTAAAGTTTATAATTGGTTCTGGAGCTCATCCGAAAGAAACTGCAAAATAAACAATGACCAAGTTAAACGACACGGTTTCTCGTTCACATTCTCTTTCAATTCAAAAATAAATAGAACATCATCAGACATTCATTCTCTTTTGTATTTATTCACGTAACTACGTTAGGGGCCGAATAGTATCTTTTACCTCAGTCTGTCCTGTTCGGAATTCCTGGTGCGGTCAAAATGACTGTCCAATTGAAACGGTGAGGTTCGAAAGATCTAATATAAAAATAGTTAAAGCCGTTGATTGGGCAGCATCTCCATTAATATATTATCATTCATACCTATCATTGGGGGCCCTTCTCATCAAACATCCTCGGTGACATTTCTCAAATAATACCAACCCAGCAATCGTTGGTTGCATTTATCAAAGGATATTGCCCAGCTATCATTGTAGGCATTTATCAAAGGATATCATGCCCAGCTATCTTTGGTGGAATTAATCAGTAGCTGTTCTACCAAAAAAAAAAAAGTTCGAAATATTAAAATATATGTCATATCAAGCAATCGCCGTAAGCTATCAGACAAAACTATTATTCATGAAAATCTCCAACAGTAATTATACAAAACTGTTACTCGTGGTATTTATACGCAGAAATCATTCCAAATTAATTTTCCTGACATTTATCAACAGCTGTCGTACCAAAATGATATTCATGTCATTCATCGATAGCAATCTCGACAAAAAAATCCTGATTTCTATCAACCTCCATCATTGCAAGTGGTTTTCATGATTTATATGAACAGCTATCCTAATGAATTATTTTTGTTTACATTTGCCAACATCAAACACAACAATCTAATATTCATGTCAATTATCAACAGCTATCACACCAAATTAATTTTCCTGAACTTCATCTACAGTCATCATACCAAACAGTTATTCCCAATATTTATAAGCAGCTAGCATACCAAATAAATGTTGCAGACCTTTATCAACAGCTATCACACCCAACTAATATGCAAGCCATTTATCAACGTCAATCATAACAAACTAATATTCATGCCATTCATCAACGTCAATCATAACAAACTAATATTCATGACATTTATCATGAGCTATCCTACAAAGCCAAAATTCAAGAAATTTTATAAACGGCTACCATATCAAACTGTAAATCCTGTAACTTCTTAACAGCTATCTTATAAATAAAGTTATAGTCATTTATCAACAGCTATCATATTACTGGAAACAATTACCTACGATATTCATCAACAGCTCTTATAACACACTGACATCGTAGGGTAGTACCATCAGCTGTTATCAGAAGCCCTCAACATTATGCAGGAATTCCAATAATAATTAAGCCCAAAACGAAGTCAAAACTCAGACCAACATTTCAAATCAATTAATGTTACTCCCAAACAACTCGTCATGATACTGCTGCTGTTCCAGCAATTCAGCCAAGTCTGTACTTGTGCTACGGGTTTAATGTTATAATTGAAATGATAATGTGAGGGTTTAATCGCTGATACAATTAGCAATTAGCAATTGATCGTCATAATTGTATTCATGTGTTCATTGAATTGGTTAAGAAATGTTTTATGGACTTTCAATTAGTTTCTAATCTGCAGGGGTAATTTTTATTTTGGTGCCCTTTATTGGTCTACATGTGATGCCCTTAATTGGTCAACATGTGATGCCCTTTATTGGTCAACATGTGATGCCATTTATTGGTCAACATATGATGACCTTTATTGGTCAACATGTGATGCCCTTTATTGGTCAACATGTGATGTCCTTGATTGGTCAACATGTGATGCCCTTTATTGGTCAACATGTGATGCCCTTTATTGGTCAAGATATGAACAATGTTTTTTTTTAGAACCAACATTTATGTTTGCTCACTTGTAAGTGTATGCCGATGTGTATTGGAGTACTCAATTTCCCATGCACTGACGGGCAAATTGTTTAATTGAAATTTTTGAAGCTGAAAGGATTGGAGATGAACAAACATAACACATAATCTTCCAAATGCTACACTCTAACTGGCCTTCTACTACCATTAACTCAAACCCTATTTCAGGACTTCCAAATGCTACACTCTTACCGGCCTTCTACTGCCATTTACTCAAACCCTATTTCAGGACTTCCAAATGCTACACTCTTACCGGCCTTCTACTGCCATTTACTCAAACCCTATTTCAGGACTTCCAAATGCTACACTCTTACCGGCCTTCTACTGCCATTTACTCAAACCCTATTTCAGGACTTCCAAATGCTACACTCTTACCGGCCTTCTACTGCCATTTACTCAAACCCTATTTCAGGACTTCCAAATGCTACACTCTTACCGGCCTTCTACTGCCATTTACTCAAACCCTATTTCAGGACTTCCAAATGCTACACTCTTACCGGCCTTCTACTGCCATTTACTCAAACCCTATTTCAGGACTTCCAAATGCTACACTCTTACCGGCCTTCTACTGCCATTTACTCAAACCCTATTTCAGGACTTCCAAATGCTACACTCTTACCGGCCTTCTACTGCCATTTACTCAAACCCTATTTCAGGACTTCCAAATGCTACACTCGTACTGGCCTTCTACTGCCATTTGCTCAAACCCTATTTCAGGACTTCCAAATGCTGCACTCGTACTGGCCTTTTACTGCAATTCACTCAACCCTATTTCAAGACTTCATTTCAACTCCCACTGGTTCTTGTTCACGTTCCTGACCTATACGAATTTGTCAGGTTCCCATTATTCTCAGTCCGGTAGCGTCTGGAACCGCGATGCCCTTCAACAAGTAATCACTCACGGACAGAACCAAGGCACGGCTGGGAATACTTTCATTCCCGGTTGGAATTTGTCGCCCTGAGAGACTCATGGCAGAGTATAGGATGTGAGGGTCTGCCTCGAATGCTCATGATGCAGTAATTAGGTACATTTCAGCTGGAACTAACTGGCCAGGGAAGGGCAAGACTAGTCAAGTACTGTCCTGTGAGACTGACCAGGGAAGGGCAAGACTAGTCAAGTACTGTTCTGTGAGACTGGCCAGGGAAGGGCAAGACTAGTCAAGTACTGTCCTGTAAGACTGGCCAGGGAATGGCAAGACTAGTCAAGTACTGTCCTGTGAGACTGGCCAGGGAATGGCAAGACTATTCAAGTACTGTCCTGTGAGACTGGCCAGGGAAGGGCAAGACTAGTCAAGTAATATCCTGTGAGACTGGCCAGGAAATGGCAGGACTAGTCAAGAACTGTCCTGTGAGACTGTCCAGGGAATGGCAAGACTAGTCAAGTACTGTCCTGTGAGACTGGCCACGGAATGGCAAGACTAGTCAAGTACTGTTCTGTGAGACTGGCCAGGGAATGGCAAGACTAGTCAAGTACTGTCCTGTGAGAAATAATGTTCATCTCTCACAGAACCAGAGGCTGTAATGTAAACGCCAGCCAATTGCTCAAAAATATCAATCAGGAATCATTCAATACACTTAAGGCCAAATAGAAAGTTATCTAATGGAATCATTGGTACCCATGGGAATATCCGATAATTTAAACAACCATTCAGCTGGGAATTTTCGGAACAATTTAATATTTGAAAAGTGACCGGATAATCAATAACAAATGAGTTGGAATAACCTTATTCATATTTTTTTAATGTAAATTATCCATTTCATTTCACATTCTGTCGCTAATCTTCCAGTCAATCTTACAGTAAATTTGACGGAATTCATAACATTAAGGTAAAAAAGACCCCGACTGTGTTCGAAGTCAAAAACACGCACTAGGAAAAGAATCGTTTTGAAACCACACACCATCGCGTGTAGCAGCGTAGATAACTGTCGAATTCGCGTTAAATCCGTCCACTTTTGTGTTGCAACAACTACACTAATTGATCTGAGATCGTTTCAACATGAATTGCCTATCGCAATTGATTTTGTAATCTTGTTCTTCCTGGAACAAAATTCTTTAGGTTCTACAGTCGCGTTTTTCTAACACAAAATAAAATAGAATTAAAACAGCTCTGCGGTTTTGAACCAAGCTGCTACACCGCTTGGTGTGCTATTTTGGCGCAATCTTTTATCCTCAGTGTGGGAGAAGCGCCGTTCCGGACCACATTCAGCTTATCAATTCCCTACGGAATGTTAGAAAGTAGAACTGGAAACAATCTTATTTCTTGTTACGCTGATCGAAGAAAATAGAAAATTCTTCCTAGTGAATTGTTCAATTCGAAATGAGGGATCATTAAAATGTTGTAACAAAATACTGATACAATGGTTCTGAAATATCACAAGGCAGTTATTATAAGGAAATGCTTTGTTATCTTCTATTTCAAAACACTCTCAATTGTACTGGAAAAAACAAAGCAAGACTGAATGCTATTTTTATGATAGTATAAAAAGGGAGAGTAAAAACTTGCATATGCTAGTGTTCACTAATCGGCTTTTTATTCATGTATTCGAAAGTGGTTATACTGTCATGTTTTCATTTACAAACACTATGTATAAAAGTATTTATTGGTATCAGTGTATACAATTATAAAAATTCAATGAACAATCGATACTCAAACAAGTGTGCTCCATTTCTTGAATGAATTTTGGATACAAGGCGAACAAAGAGTCAATAATATTGGTTGAAATAAAATTGATTACAAAATTTCTGGTTCACAATCAATTACTACTAATTTCTTGACTGCACTTAACAAATTGAATATGAGCTTAACCCGCGCAAAAACAGGCGAACAGCAATCAATCAGCCTAAGTACTGGAAAAGAGAATTGCAGCGCCTTCAGTCACGAAATAAATCAAAGCACTCGATAAAACAGAAACATCCACATGACGACGTAATAAAAAATGAATACAGCATCAGCAGAAGAGATCAATAGAGGGTCCAAAAACGTAAGTCGAAAGATTTTGAAAATGAAATTGCCACCAATGCCAAAACTAATTCGAAACCATTTTTTAATTATATTTTGGACAAAAAATAAATAAAGATCTGTAATTGGTCCTCTCGAGAACGATGTTGGTGATCTAGAAACGGACGACACCAAAATGAGTGTTATACCATAGCAGAAAGACAAATTTGAGCCGTCAGCACAGTGAACTTTTCTCCCGCCGAAGTTAGTAAATATATAGATCAATTGAAAATTCAAAAATCTCCACATCCAGACTAAGTTCAGCCCAGAATTCTATAAGAGCCCAGAATAGAAATCGGCGTACACTTATCAAACATTTCACAGAATCTCTCACAAATAGCACACGTCCCTTATAATGGAAAGAGGCCAATGTTACCCATATTTTTGACCCTATTAGGCACGCCACGAAACGTCTCGACGGGGTTCCACGTTGCCGCTTATGTAGGTTTAAATGAGCCACCAATTTTCGTTGACAAGTGGCTGATTAACTGTTATGACTAGGTAACTGCCCTCCAGTCATAATATGTAGCATAAATCTCTCCTGCCTGTAAAATAGTCAATTGATAAGATCTTGCGAAGAAAATAAGAATAATAAGCCCTGAAGTAAAAGTTTTACCGGAACAGACCGCCCGCGTGCTGTGGAGGCGGTGCAACCTGTAGTGTGTAGGTGGGCGGAGCCTAGCAGAGCAGCTGCGGCAGCAGCAGCTACGAAGGGGGAAACTATCATTTACCTGCTCCATTAGTCGCCTGATCTCTTCGTCACTCAGTTTGCCGGGCATGTTATCTGCACACAGGGGTATGAAGCAAGTGAACAGAACGTTTACCCTGTGGCGTATCAAGCGTAGAGCGCTCTCATCAACACAACCTTCTGCTACGACAGTCAGTCCTACATTGGTGGTGACAAACCCACTTCCAGTCAAGACCGTGTCGTCTTAATGTGGCTGTTTGGTGCCGTTGTACCCTCGCTGATGCTCAGGTGAAAGTATGTAATTATGTTATTTGTTTACTAAGTTTCAATATTTTTTTACATTTTAATGAACCATCATATTGATAATTATTGAATTGAAAAACAGCTTGAAGGAGAGCAACAGATAATGGCACCTTGAAGAGATATGAGCGAGCATTAGTTTTATGTAGGATTTTAAACACCACGCGTGGCTAATAGGATTGAAAAAGAGGACCTGAAGTAATCCGGAAATTTACATCTAATTAGTCTCCCCTTAGTTATTGGTAAATTGATGGAAAGTTTGATAACGGATATAATTCCAGAATTCTTAAAATCAAACATATTTATTAGTAACTCTCAGCATGGCTTTAGACACATCCGTTCCTGTCTAACGAACCTGCTACTTTTTTCAAGAAAATAACTGAAAATCACGACACAAAATCTCCAATCATTATCATTTATATTGACTTTCAGAAGGCTTTTGATAAAGTCCCCCACAAGCGTCAGTTAGTAAATTGCACAGCATCGGTATTCGAGGCGAGCGTAGCAACTGAATAAAATGCCGGCTTACGGACAGACGGCAGCGAGTTGTACTTAACGGAGCTCCAACCCCTTGGGACAAAGTTACGAGCCGCGTGTCTCTATGATCCGTGTTAAGTCCAGTTCTCCTTACAATATTCATTAACGATCTCGACAGCAACGTACTCTTAAACATTAGCAAGTTTGCAGACGACACTAAGATAGGAGGAAGGGTACAAACTGAACTAGAGTGTCAGCAGATCCAACTAGACTTGACCAAAATTGTTGTTTACTGGTCAGAAAAGTGGCAGAGGAAATTTAATGTAGAGAAATGTAAAATTATGCACATAGGTCCTCATAACCTCAAACACGAATATTCTATGTCCGACAAAAATCACATTCCAGTCACCGAAGAGAGAGATTTAGGTGTCATCATTAGTAACGACTCAAAAAGTAGCAAGCAATGAAACGATGCTTCCAAGAAAGGCAACAAAATGCTAGGCATGATATCCCGCACTATCGCGTACAGGAACAGCCTTCAAGTATGATCAAGTTATACAATGCATTTGTTAGACCGCATCTCGAGTATTACGTTGAATTCTGGTCTACATATCTTAGAAAAGGCGTTATTAAATTAGAATAGGTTCAGCGTAATGCTACCAAACTCATCTCTTCGCTGAGGAATAAATCTTACGAAGACAGGCTACGTGAACTCAATTTTTATTCGCTAGAGAAACGCAGAGTCAGAGGTGACATGATCGAAGTGTGGAAGATTATAAAGGGTAAGGAAAACGTCGCCCGAGCGAGCTTTTTTACCCTAGATCCGAACAGAGTGACTAGGAACTATAGGTACAAAACCGTTGGGAAACGTTGCTCACTCGACATCACACGCAATTTCTTCACGCGTAGAGTTTTCGAAGAATGGAATAAACCTCCAGCGAAAGTTGTAAACAGCAATACAGTAGAAATGTTCAAGACGCTGCTCGATAAGTTCTTTATAATCAATACAGTATAAATGTTCAAGGCGCTTCTCGATAAGTTATTTATAAGTTCTTTATAAATGTTTGATGTTTTAAAAAAATAAATGACACACGCAGCTCTCTTAGATGTTCTACTTCAGAACTAATCCTTTTGCTATCAAAATGCAGCCTGGTTTGGGCCACTAGGCCTGTTGTTGTCTTCCTACTTCTATAAACACTTGTAAGCTTGTAAGCTCCTGGTCAAAGTTGAACTATCTCTGCCACTGTCGACATTCCAGCTTTTCCTACCACTGCCAGCCTGCTACCTTTTACCACTGCCAGCCTGCCAATTTCCACCACTGCAAGCCGGCCAAATCCTACCATTTCCAGCCTGCCAATTTCTGCCTCTGCCAGCCTGCAAACTCCTACCAATGAAACTGTTGACTCATACCGCAGCCAGTCTCCTACTCCTTCCACTGCGAGCCCTCCATCTACAATTGCCCGTGTGCCAAATGGTAGCAGTGTCAACTTGCCAACACCTACTGCTTCAGCTAGTAAGCAAACTCATTTCACTGCCAGACGGCCTATTCCTACCACTGCCAGCCTATCAACTCTTACAGCTGAAAGCCTCAAACTCTTGCCACACCCAGCGTTTCTTCTGTACCAAATTAACGGGCTGGAACTAAAAGGTTTTTGTGAGATCAATCTTTGAGACTAACCTGTGGGCAACGGATGCTGAATACTGATGCAGGGTTGTTTATAGAGAGACTGAGAAAGAAACAAAGAGACACCACGAACATATTTATATTGGACGAAAATATTTGAAAACTTACCTTCCCGAATACGTCCAGCTCAGGCGTGGAGACCATAACTGAAGTGCTTCCTGTGGTGCGGACGGGCGAGGGACTTGTTAAAAGGAAGATCTATGTCCTAAGATCAACAGATGAAGTTGTGAAAAATGAGGCCAAGATTACGGTTAGCTGTCTTGTAACTTTTCTCGTCCTGCGCCTCATTGCTTTAAATTGGGACTCCGAAGTCCCGATATTGATTGACAGCAGCAAGGTCACTTCTTGCCATTGTGAAGTTGGATTTAATATTGTGACACTCCATTTGCCTAACAGTACATATTGCAACAAAAAAGACATCAGAAAAGCTTCAGACCACATGACCATTTGACCATTTTTTCGAGGTTCTGATGGATCGTGAGTCTGTCCCGCTCCCACCATGGAACAGAGCAAAGATTTGTGTCATCGGCAAACTTTGATACCTTTCCCAGTCCGCATCCATCTCGATCCCATTAATAAGAACAAGGACCGGTGCCCGGACGCTGCCCTGAGGCATCTCAATGGTGACAGGGGCCCACTCTGACATCGCCTGGCCGAGTTAAGTCATTGTTGACGCAGTACGTTTCCACCTGTGCCTCGCTCGGAGACTTTGTGTAACAGTGCTCGTGCTGGCGTTGCAGTGAGATGGATAACTTTACGGATGACATATGCGGTAATTCACTGTTGGTTCTGTACCTGCTGCTGATTGCGTTAGCTCTTCGATTCGTGAGTTAATCGCTTCTTCTATTCATAGATTGTCTCGCTTACTCTAATTTATTCCACCATCTTCCTTCCTCCGTATCTGTCCCTGCCT
This sequence comes from Gammarus roeselii, assembly GCA_016164225.1. Lineage (NCBI taxonomy): Eukaryota > Metazoa > Arthropoda > Malacostraca > Amphipoda > Gammaridae > Gammarus > Gammarus roeselii. The sequence goes on along the minus strand of SDVV010028023.1, from coordinate 1,421 downwards.
GCTAGTTCGTTGTTCGGTGCACTTTCAAAATATTGACTCGTGCTTTTTTCTCTTGTCTCCTTCCACTAATACAAAATAATAATAAAGCGCTTGTGACCATTTTCAGTACATTCTTAATCCTTTCCTTTCCTTTCGTTTCCATTTCCTTTCCTTACATTTCCTACCGCCTCCATCCCCTAACAATGCCAGCGGTGGTCAGTGTTGGCCAGAATTAGCTATTGTTGGTCAGTGTTTGCCAGAGTTCCCCTGCCGTGATTGGTGTGTACAAGGGAAGGACAAATTTTTTTCCTATAAAGCGGCTTGGTGTGTTGATGTTGCCTTTGCGCTATTTCATTTTATTTTTTTGATGATCTATTTATGTTGTTTGTCATCCTATGAGTAGCCAACAGAACAACGTGAGGACGGTGTACTTGGCATGAAGTCTATTATTATCTCACCCAACAGTTTGTTCCATATTTTTGACGAATTCTAGAAGTGGCTGAATCACCACTCATCCCTCATAACCTATCATTTGTCAATGTTCCAATCACTTCATACCGCCAATCCTAACCTTATAACTCACCCTTCTTTACCCACACACCTTCCCCTCACAACACACCCTCATCAAACACCCTCCCCTCACTCGTCATCCAACACTCAACACTCTCCCCACCCTCACGTCTCTCTCACTTTCCCGCCTCCCTACCCAGCAACATGGTCACCCATGCAACGCCTGACCTAGCCTGCCAACTTTTCCCGCCCTTATTAATATTTCCGTCAGCCTTTGCTTGTCATCTCAGTTCATTATGGTCCAACAATTGCTAAATTTAACGTTTTTTTTTTGTTCAGACCGTCGTTATTCTTCGCCAGATTGATTTTACTTGGTCGTTCTTGCATTGAAAAATCCACGAGTTTTATTTTATTGAGTTTCAGGCCCATTTTACGACAGTTGAAAATTCAGTTCCTGCCGGAAGTCTTTCAGTCTTTTTTTGAGGATTTTATTCCACATTTTATTTATTCATTGGTTACCGACTTATTGTGATGCATTTTTCAATGTTATTTATAGCCGCTTGACTCGACCGCTTTTTGTCACATTTTCCTTGTTATAAAATTGGTAGGTTGGGCCTTTTTACTCCCCATATGAATCAGAGAAGCCTGTTTGGTCTTTCCTACAAGAAGTCTGGTGGGAGTAAACCTGCACCAACATTTAGGAGATCTGATTGTCTGATCCAAGCCTAAATTATTTCAGCAAGTGAGAGGTGAACAAAAAATGCAAGGTAATCAGCTATGATTTGATTATTTTCTTACCCCTGCAGACATAGTTTAAACTAGTCAAGTGCTAGAAATGAAGATAATTGCACTAGGACCAAAATAGTTCTTTATGTGTAACCCAATCTGACTATCATTCAATTATCAAATAATATCTATATCTATCTCTCTCT
>SDVV010028022.1:0-12019 GCA_016164225.1 Gammarus roeselii | reverse complement strand
TATATCACTACACTCTTCAGTGCACCCAAAACTTTACACCATTCCTTCACTCGCGACCTCATTTCTGCTTGCAGTACTGGTAACGAAAATACAACATTTTCAGGGTTTCTCAGTTAGGGTTCAGTAAACGAGGTGCGAGGTCGATCTTGCATTTTAATTCAATAGACTTCCTAATCCTGTGCAATGAACGAGGCACATCATTTCAATTAACTCTAGGCATGATAACTAGACCCACTCAAACCTGAAGGAAACCAGAAAAGTTATTGGATATTTTTATTTACTTTTTTATTCATTGCTCTGGAATGAAAATACAATAGTTGATGAGAAAGAATGGAGGGCTTGGAAAGAAGAACAAGAAGGATGGGTAATGAAGGGGAGGGTTGTGTTTACCTTTCTCTCTCCATTGGGGTATTTAGGTCGTCAGTGCCAAGGAAGGAGGAAGCGGGGGAGGAAATGTAGGTCTGAGGGGTGTAAATAGAGGAGAGGAGGTAAGGGGAGGAAATAGTAGTGGGAGTGGAGGAAACATGAGGAGGGGGGATTGGAGGAGGAAATGAGCCCCTGCCAAGGGTCTACGAGAACACAATAGAAGAGCTTTTGGGAAAAGTTCTACGCCAGAACAGACTGGACCGTGAAAATCAAACCTTTTTGAGGTAACGAAACCAATTTCCAGCCCAATTGTGCAGTTTGTAAATGAGTTGTCTCGCAGTATTAAGCAGTCTTCTGATGTTCCTTCATTTAGATGCAATTGATTCATCGTCTCTCCTTCATTATTAGAAGATTCATAAACTTTTCAAAAGCAGAAACCACTATTGAATTGACTTATATTTTGTTTTCCGAATGGAAATAATTTTTTTACATAAATGCTCGTGAAAGTTTACCTTAATTTTGTATTTGTTTACACATCGAATGTTTATTTAAACCTATTTGAAGCCGACAATATCCTGGGTCCAATTTGCCTTAAATCTTGGATCAGGTCGTGTCCGCGTTATATCCAGAGTCCTATTTGCCCGTGCTATATCCTGGATCCGGCCATGTCCGTGTTGTGTCCTGGGTCCGATCTTGCACTTATTATATCCTGGATCCGGTCATGTCCGTGTTATGTCCAGGGTCCAATCTTAACCGTGTTTGATCCTGGATCCGGTCATTTCCGCGTTATGTCCTGGGTCCGATCTTGCCCGTATTATATTCTGAATCCGGTCATGTCCGTGTTATGTCCTGAGTCCAATTTTGACCGTGTTTAATCTTGGATCCGGTTATGTCCGTGCTATGTCCTGGCTCCGACCATACCCGGGTTATATCCTGGATCCGGTCATGTCCATGTTATGACCTGGGTCCGATCTTGCCCGTATTATATCATGGATCCGGTCATGTCTGTGTTATATCCTGGGTTCGATCTTGCCCGTATTATATCCTGGATCCGGTCATGTTCGTGTTATGTCCTGGGTCCTATTTGCCCGTGTTCTAACCTGGATCCGGTTACGTCCGTGTTATGTAATGTGTCCAAACTTACCCGTGCTATATCCTGGATCCGGTCATGTCCCTGTCATGTCCTGGATCCTATTTGCCCGTGTTGCATCCTGGATCCGGTCATGTTCTTGTTATGTCCTGGGTCCGATCTTGCCCGTGTTTAATCCTGGTTCCGGTTATGTCCGTGTTATATCCTGGGTCCGATCTTGCCCGTATTATATCCTGGATCTGGTCATATCCGTATTATGTCCTGAATCCAATTTCATATGTATTATGTCCTGGGGCTGATCTTATCAGGGTTATGCGACAGTGTTGTTACAGATACAGACACTAGGCCGAATCCCCCACACTCCTCTCATACACTCACACTCACACAACTTAGCCCTTTTGCGCTAAAGGGTCCCACCGGAAGACTCCGCAACAAACACTATGGGTTACGAGTGCGGTCCGAGGTCGGTATCAGCAGCAGGGTCCGACAGTGCGGCTGGTCTACCAATGCCGCGTCATGATGACCGCCCCCTCCCCCTATTCACGACCTTCCTGTTTCTCAACAAGATGCATAAGGTAGGAGAGCACATCAGGGAAGCGTTCAAAATCATCCATTCAAAAAAGTCTTTCTCACGCCTATTCATTGCACGCTCTCTCGCTACCTTCACACACGAGTCTCCTACCTAACGCCTGCTTCCCACTATCCATCCATCCAAACTTCGGTCTACCTCTAGGCCTACGTCCACTCGCCTCCGCCTTCATCGCCCTTTTAACTAATCTCTCTTCATCCATCCTCATCATGTGCCCGAACCATCTCAAAACACGTGAATAAACTCTGTTCTCTAACTTCTTCACCATCCCCGATTAAATTCTAACTACTTAATTATTGATCCTGTCTCTCAGCTTCACCCCAGCCATGCTCATCAAGCATTTCATCTGGAAAACATGCAATCTTCATCTCTCTTCTGCTCCCTCCCCCCTCTCAGTCTCAGCTCCGTAGAGTACAATTGTGACAACTACACCTTCATACAACCCGCTCTTTGCGTCCATGCCCAACGTCCTACAGTTCCTTACGCTCTTCAGTGCACCCAACAATTTACACCCCTCCTTCACTCACGACTTCACTTCAGTTCCCACTAGTTCAGTCTTCTCCACATGGGAGCCCAAATACTTACAACACTGAACTTCCACCAATAATTCACTATTTAGGAAGACACTAATACTGCTCGCATCGACATTCCTCGAGCATCTCAACACTAAACTTTTACCTACGTTCACTTGCAGCTTCTTCCACTCACACACTCTCCCAAACTCCGACACCAGCCTACACAACTTCTCCTCTAAATACGCCACCAGCGTCGTATCATCCGCAAACAGTGATTAGATCAACTGCCAACTCCAACCGTTCACTTTCAAAAGCTCCAAGCCATGACCCATTACACTCGCGTTCACCTCCCTGACCACTCCATCCATGTAAAGATTGAACAGCCAGGGAGACATAACGCAGCCTTGTCTCAGATCCACTTTCACTGTGAACCAATCACTCGCCTCGGTCCCCACTCTGACACAGGCTCTGCAGTCAACAGAGAAACTCTGAATCGTTCCCAACAGATTTTCGACAAATCCACACAAATGCAACACACTCCACAGCGCTTCCCTGTCAACCCTGTCGCGGGCCTTTTCCAAAACCATGAAGGCCCGGAACACATCCTTTTCCCTTCGCAAGGTACTTCCCACAGACTTGTCTTACTGCAACAAAATCTGATCGGCACACCCTCTGCCACTCCTAAAGACACACTTTTTCGCCCATTAAATCATCCGTGCAGTCTCTAATCCTTTTGTTCAGAACCCTCCCATTCAACTTACGGACCACACATAACAAACTGATACCTCTTGAGTTTCAGCAATCAGTTTTTAGCCACAGCGTTGGTAAGGGATGTAAATAACAATTCCAACATTCTTCCTTAGAAGATTCCAAAGCACAATTTTGGATGGAAGCTACAATTTTCATCAACAATAACTTCAAATTACCAATTTTCTTCGGATATTTTACGATGAGTACCAAATTTTTAAATGTCATGGTACAGAATTTCCGAGTCTCTGAAATCAAAAGACATGGTTTTCTGCGCACATCTTTTTATTTGTTCTAGTGTCGGTGTCTTAGACACTGTATATGTAACACTTCGACGCTGCCCAAAGGTTCCAAGTGAATATTAATTTGACATTAAGAGTGAAATTAATTTGAATTATTGAATAAAACAATTTCAAAACGCAAGATATTTTTGTCATCATCGATCATAACAAACTCTTCACTCTCTACACCCACTTTCACTATCAATGCACCTAAGCAGCACTAGTCCCGCCCCTTTCTTTACCATCTTCGGCGGGTATCTTCAATCTGTCGCTGCAGTTCTTTTTCGTTAAGCTGATATAAAATTCCTCCAGACGCCCTCAATCTGGTCTAAAAGTTATCCACCAGCGCCATCTGTATTTCTTTTGAAGAAGTCGAGAATCCTCGACTTCAAAGGGGGTTGTTTTGGTCGGTTTCATTATATTTGTTCGGACATAGTAGAATATATTATAAGATCTCGTATGAAGCTGCTGGGAAGAATATAAATATTTTATCCAAATCGAATTACTTAATCAATATTTACAAATACTTCAGCAAAAAATGAGAAGGCCTTCCGTATTTAGTTTGAGTCGCGAACTTTTTTATTAGAGAAAAAAATTCGCATAATATTCAAATTTTTGATTCAGAAAATTTAATTTCACAGGATCGTGTATAGATCATAAATTGGGTTTGTGTTTTGTTCATAAGTAAATTTATCGTCAACTAGCTACCGTTTATCATCGTTTTCTTCGTTTTACCTCTCTATGAGGATGTAAAATGTTATAATCATTAAATAAGATGATAAAAGGTTGAAATACAATGATAGGGTTAGAAGAAGACGCTCATTTTGCTACTCAAATGAATTCCCTGCATTATGCGTCACATTATTCTAAATAGATGTGGTAATAAATCAAGATGGAGGGGCAGAAAGAGAGAAGGAGTTGCAGCTCGCTCACTGTTTTCCACCAAACTCGTGTTGTTTTAAGCCAAGCCAGTGTTGTTTTTCTTCCAGTCAGCTTTGTTTTCCTCTTGCCAATGTGTTTTTCTCCAGGCCAGTGTCGTTTCCTACAATTTTCTCCAAGAAATTTTGTTTTCTTGAACCCACTAATGTTTTTCTCCAAGCCATATTGTTTTTCCTCCATGGCAGTGTTTTTCATAAAGCCTTTGTTGGTTTTTCTCCCATGCAGTGTTGTTTTTCTCAATGCCTGAATTATTTTTCTCAAAGCCAAGCGTGGTTTTTATCATGCAGTGCTGCTTGAATACGAGCCAGTGTGGCTTTCTCATGCATGCCAGTGCTGTTTACTCCGATTCAGTGGTGTTGTTTTCCTAGCCAGTGTTATTTTTCTCCTGCTCTTTTTTAGAACAGGAGGAGCGTAAGGCGGCAACACTCCCAACACCAGCTACCTATAATTCGATTAAATTACCGTTCCTTCACAAACATGGGGCATCGTTTTAGAGTGTTTGCAGGCATCCGTGTCTTGAAGGTCACATTAAACTAGGCCTACGAGAGTGACGGTGCTGCAACCATGCAGTGATGTCCAAAACAATGAGGGAATGATGGTGTGCAACAACGTTCATTGCCAACGTTTGTTGCCAGCGTTTGTTGCCAACGTTTGTTGCCAACGTTTCTTGTAACAAACGTTCATTGTCAATGTTGTTGGTTTGCAACAACATTCACTGTCATTTATGATCCGTTTACTCGTAACAATTTTTTTTCCTAAACAAACCCTCGGTCACACGATGTTTTTCGTTCACACTTTATGTTTAAATTTGTTTTTTGTTTTGTTTTTGTTTTTGTATCCCATATAAAACAACAATTGCCAAATTTTCTTCCGCTGTCAGAATTTCCTAATAAAAAAACAACATCTACCGAGCCCTCTTTCAACATGACTGAACAGATGCTTGCCGCTCTAGTTTATTGTTTATTTAAAACTTGGATCAGCTTACGTCGGACAGAATATATAAAGGAACTTTGTATGCGGGATACACAGGAGTTTATCCTGAGGAAGAATATAAGTAAGGAACCCATAAATGATTTATTGAACTCCCAGAAGGGTATTTCCAACAATTTGTCAATGTCACATGGCAATATTGAACTATAATAATTGCCACTGAAGACGGGAAATTTTCATTGTGTAGAATAAAAGGATAGGAGGGCTTATTAAAGAATAGGAGCGCTTATTACAGGATTGGAGGGCTTATTAAAGGATATGAGGGCTTATTAAAGAATAAGAGAGCTTATTAAAGGATAGGAGGGCTTATTAAAGAATAGGAAGGCTTATTAGAAGATAGAAGGTCACACCCAATATAAAGAGTGGCTTATTATAGGATATGACGGCTTAATGAAGGATAGGAGGGCTTATTATAGGATAAGAGAGCTTAATAAAGAATAGGAGGGCTTATTAAAGGATAGGAGGATTAATAAAATGATAGAATTACTTATTTAGGGATATGAAGGCTTATTAAAGGGTAGGAGGGCTTATTAAAGGAGAAAAGGGCTTGCATATAATAAATATGGCTGAAAATGTGCCCATTTCTTTAGCTATCAGTAAATATTAGCTGCTCTGTTATTACAGTTCTGTTGTGAACACCGTCGTAAGAGCTTACTACTTGCTGTCGTGAACACCGTCGTAAGAGCTTGCTACTTGATGTCGTGAACACCGTCGTAAGAGCTTGCTTCTTGATGTCGTGAACACCGTCGTAAGAGCTTACTACTTGATGTCGTGATCACCGTCGTAAGAGCTTGCTTCTTGATGTCGTGAACACCGTCGTAAGAGCTTACTACTTGATGTCGTGAACACCGTCGTAAGAGCTTGCTACTTGATGTCGTGAACACCGTCGTCAGAGCTTACTACTTGATATCATGAACACTTTCGTAAGAGTGTATTACTTGATGTCGTGAACACCGTCGTAGGAGCATATTACTTGATGTCGTGAACGCCGTCGTAGAAGCTTACTGCTCGATGTCTTGAACACCGTCGTAAGAGCTTACTACTTGATGTCGTGAACACAGTCGTAGGAGCGTATTACTTGATGTCGTGAACACCGTCGTAAGAGCTTACTACTTAATGTGAACACCGTCGTAGGAGCGTATTACTTGATGTCGTGAAAACCGTCGTAAGAGCTTACTGCTTGATGTTTTGAACACCATCGTAAGAGCTTACTACTTGATGTCGTGAACACCGTCGTAGGAGCTTACTACTTGATGTCGTGAACACCGTCGTAAGAGCTTACTACTTGATGTCGTGAACACCGTCGTAAGAGCTTACTGCTTGATGTTTTGAACACCTTCGTAATAGCTTACTACTTAATGTCGTGAACACCGTCGTAAGACCTTACTACTTGATATCGTGAACACCGTCGTAAGAGCTTATTACTTGATGTCGTGAACACCGTCGTAAGAGCTTTCTGCTTGATGTCGTGAACACCGTCGTAAGAGCTTACTACTTGATGTCGTGAACACCGTCGTAAGAGCTTTCTACTTGATGTCGTGAACACAGTCGTAAGAGCTTACTGCTCGATGTCGTGAACACAGTCGTAAGAGCTTACTACTTGATGTCGTGAACACCGTCGTAAGAGCTTGCTACTCGATGTCGTGAAGACAGTCGTAAGAGCTTACTACTTGATGTCATGAACACAATCGTAAGAGCTTACTACTTGATGTCGTGAACACCGTCGTAAGAGCTTGATACTTGGCGTCGTGAACACCGTCGTAAGAGCTTACTGCTTGATGTCGTGAACACCGTCGTAAGAGCATACTGTTTGATGTCGTGAACACCGTCGTAAGAGCTTGCTACTCGATGTCGTGAACACAGTCGTAAGAGCTTACTACTTGATGTCGTGAACACCGTCGTAAGAGCTTGCTACTCGATGTCGTGAACACCGTCGTAAGAGGTTACTTCTTGATGTCGTGAACACAGTCGTAAGAGCTTACTACTTGATATCGTGAACACAGTCGTAAGAGCTTACTACTTGATGTCGTGAACACAGCCGTAAGATCTTACTATTTGATGTCGTGAACACAGTCGTAAGAGCTTACTACTTGATGTCGTGAACACAGTCGTAAGAGCTTACTACTTGATGTCGTGAACATAGTCGTAAGAGCTTACTACTTGATGTCGTGAACACAGTCGTAAGAGCTTACTACTTGATGTCGTGAACACAGTCGTAAGAGCGTACCACTTGATGTCGTGAACACCGTCGTGAGAGCTTACTACTTGATGTCGTGAACACAGTCGTAAGAGCTTACTACTTGATGTCGTGAACACAGTCGTAAGAGCTTACTACTTGATGCCGTGAACGCAGTCGTAAGAGCTTACCACTTGATGTCGTGAACACAGTCGTAAGAGCTTACTACTTGATGTCGTGAACACAGGCGTGAGAGCTTACTACTTGATGTCGTGAACACAGTCGTAAGAGCTTACCACTTGATGTCGTGAACACCGTCGTGAGAGCTTACTACTTGATGTCGTGAACACAGTCGTAAGAGCTTACGACTTGATGTCGTGAACACAGTCGTAAGAGCTTACCACTTGATGTCGTGAACACCGTCGTGAGAGCTTGCTACTTGATGTCGTGAACACAGTCGTAAGAGCTTACTACTTGATGTCTTGAACACAGTCGTAAGAGCTTACCACTTGATGTCGTGAACACCGTCGTGAGAGCTTGCTACTTGATGTCGTGAACACAGTCGTAAGAGCTTACTACTTGATGTCGTGAACACAGTCGTAAGAGCTTACGACTTGATGTCGTGAACACCGTCGTAAGAGCTTACGACTTGATGTCGTGAACACCGTCGTGAGAGCTTACCGCTTGATGTCGTGAACACCGTCGTGAGAGCTTACTACTTGATGTCGTGAACACAGTCGTAAGAGCTTACGACTTGATGTCGTGAACACCGTCGTGAGAGCTTACGACTTGATGTCGTGAACACCGTCGTGAGAGCTTACCACTTGATGTCGTGAACACAGTCGTGAGAGCTAACTACTTGATGTCGTGAACACAGTCGTAAGAGCTTACCACTTGATGTCGTGAACACCGTCGTGAGAGCTTACTCCTTGATGCGTTTGATGGCCTCAGGCTCTTGACCCGCAGCTCGAATGAGGACAAAGGACGCTCGTCTGCAGTCCTGAACTAAGTCACTATCGAGAAGGTCGTGGAAAGTTTAAAGAGCATCTGTGATAACATTTTGAAATAAATGTTGTCTTTTGTTGTTAATTACGTACGTTTCTCTTCATATCTGCTCTTATTTTTTATACTCTCTGTCCCAATACGTTGAATTATTGCTACTCGCATTTTAAGACCGTCTTAGTCTGTTACTTCTGAGCGGTAATATCAATTGTTATAGTTAATATTCTGTACCGTGATGAGGAGCAACTTTTGTAGTTCACTGTACCGAGCTGCGGGTGCAGTTTGCTGTCCAGTACAGTTAGATATATTTACTGTTCACCGTACCGTGCTGCGGGTCCTGTTGTCTGTCCACTGTTCCGTGCAGTGGGTCATATTTTGTTGTCCACTGTACCACGCTGCGGGCGACGTTTGCTGTACATTGCAATCTGCAGCGGACATGTTTTCTGTCCACTGTTCCGTGCTGCGGGTCGTGTATTTCTTGCTGCCCACTGAACGGTACAATCGGCATGTTTTGCTGTTCACTGCACCGGGGCGTTGATCCATGTTCTGTTCCTCACTAAAGAAAGAAACTACCAGTTGTCGTATTTCCTTTCATACGTGTGAAGCCAAAGACTACATTACTATAATAAACGGACCGCTACTCCTAGTGCTGGTCACCGCACTAGGGCTTATTAAGCCGCACTGATCAACGTACCAGGCCGCTACTGGTCACCGCACTAGGCCTCTACTGATTAAAGTACTAGGTCGTTACTGGTCACCGCACTAGGCTGCTACTTGTTACCGCACTAGGCCTCTACAGATCAAAGTACTAGACCGCTACTTGTCATCGCACTAGGCCGCTCTTGTTCAACGTACTAAGCCGTAACTGGTCACCGCACTAGGCCTCTACTGATCAACGTACTAGGCCGTTACTGTTCACCGCACTAGATCGCTACTGGTCACCGAACTAGGCTTCTACTGGTCGCCGCACTTGGCCGCTACCGGTCACCGCACTAGGCCGCTACTGGTCACCACACTAGGCCTCTACTGATCACCGCACTAGACCGCTACTGGTGACCAAACTAGGCTTCTACTGGTCACCGCACTAGGCTTCGACTAGTCACTGCACTAGGCTTCTACTGGTCACCGCACTTGGCCACTACTGGTCACCGTACTAGGCCGCTGCTGGTCACCGCACTAGGTCGCTTCTGGTCACTGAACCAGGCTTCTACTGGTCACCGCACTACGCCGCTGCTGGTCACCGCACTAGGCCCTGTTGGTCACCGCATTAGGTCGCTACTGGTCACCGCACTGGACCGCTACTGGTCGCCGCACTAGGCTTCTACTGGTCACCGCGCTTGGCCGCTACTGGTCACCGCACTAGGCCGCTACTGGTCACCGAACTAGGCTTCTACTGGTCGCCGCACTTGGCCACTACCGGTTGCCGCACTAGACCGCTGCTGGTCACCGCACTAGGTCACTACTGGCCACCGCACTAGGCCGCTGCTGGTCATCGCACTAGGTCGCTGCTGGGCACCGCACTAGGCCGCTACTGGTCGCCGCACTTGGCCGCTACCGGTCACCGCACTAGGCCGCTTCTGATCGCCCCACTAGGTCGCTACTGGTCGCCGCACAAGGCCGCTACTGGTCACCGCACTAGTTCGCTGCTGGTCATCGTACTAGGCCGCTACTGGTCACCGCATTAGGTCGCTACTGGTCACCGCACTAGACCGCTACTGGTCACCGCACTAGGCCGCTGATTGTCACCGCACTAGGTCGCTGCTGGTCACCGCACTAGGCCGCTACTGGTCGCCGCACTTGGACGCTACTGGTCACCGCACTAGGCCGCTGCTGATCACCGCACTAGATCGCTACTGGTCACCGAACTAGGCTTCTACTGGTCACCGAACTAGGCTTCTACTCGTCACCGCACTTGGTCACTACCGGTCGTCGCACTAGGCCGCTGCTGATCACCGCACTAGGTCGCTGCTGGTCATCGCACTAGGCCGCTGCTGGTCACCGCACTAGACCGCTACTGGTCACCGAACTAGGCTTCTACTCATCACCGCACTAGGCCGCTACTCGTCACCGCACTAGGCCGCTACTGGTCACCGTACTAGGCCGCTACTGGTCACCGAACTAGGCTTCTACTGGTCGCCGCACTTGGTCACTACCGGTCACCGCACTAGGCTGCTGCTGGTCACCGCACTAGGCTGCTGCTGGTCACCGCACTAGGCGTCACCGGTCACCGCACTAGGCTGCTGCTGGTCACCGCACTTGGCCGCTACTGGCCACCGAATTAGGTCGCTACTGGTCACCGCACTAGACCGCTACTGGTCACCGCACTAGGCCGCTGCTGGTCACCGCACTAGGCCGCTGCTGTTCCCCGAACTAGGTCGCTGCTGGTCACCGCACTAGGTCGCTGCTGGCCACCGCACGAGGCCGCTACTGGTCCCCGCACTAGGCCGCTACTGTTCACCGCACTAGGCCACTGCTGGTCACCGCGCTAGGCCGCAATTAGTCACCGCACTAGGCCGCTACTGGTCGCCGCACTTGGCCGCTACCGGTCCCCGCACTAGGCCGCTGCTGGTCATCGCACTAGGCCGCTACTGGTCACCGCACGAGGCCGCTACTGGTCACCGCACTAGGCCGCTACGGTCACCGCACTAGGCCGCTGCTGGTCACCGCGCTAGGCCGCAATTAGTCACCGCACTAGGCCGCTACTGGTCGCCGCACTTGGCCGTTACCGGTCCCCGCGCTAGGCCGCTGCTGGTCATCGCACTTGGCCGCTACTGGTCACTGCACTAGGCCGCAATTAGTCACCGCACTAGGCCGCTAATGGTCACCGCACTTGCCGCTACTAATCATCGCACTAGGCCGCTATTAGTCACCGCACTAGGCCGCTAATGGTTGCCGCTACTAATCATCGCACTAGGCCGCTATTAGTCACCGCACTAGGCCACTACTAGTCAACACATTAGGCAGCAACTAGAAGTGCCACAGCCTTCCCTCTTGGAAATACTCTAGTGCATATCCTTGTTCATCTTCTCACTAGGGCTCGATTGGGTCAGATGGACTAATGAGGTAAATAATCAGCAGCCACCGCCAGAGAGTGTCAGCAATGAACAATAATGGACAGTGAACCAGGTGAGCTGTGAACCAGGTGAGCAGTGAACCAGGTGAGCAGTGAACCAGGTGAGCAGTGAACCAGGTGAGCTGAAAACCAGGTGAGCAGTGAACCAGGTGAGCTGTGAACCAGGTGAGCAGTGAACCAGGTGAGCAGTGAACCAGGTGAGCAGTGAACCAGGTGAGCAGTGAACCAGGTGAGCAGTGAACCAGGTGAGC